>SNQJ01S0005812.1:33786-50586 GCA_010110895.2 Picea sitchensis | reverse complement strand
TGACCAGGGTCGGAACCATTAGCGTCAAGCCATAGAGAGAAAACGGAAGCAAAGAGAAGACGCAGCAATGCATATGACTGCAAAGACGAACGAGCCACTAAACAAGCGGGCTTTGCAAAATTTAAAATTTAAATTTATCATGCATGGATGGCATGGCAGCGTACTTGTATGGAGTAAGCTAACGGAAACGGGCGCACGGAGCGAACGGAAACGGGAACCGTGGTAGGCTACCTTTTGGGTTTTCCGAGTGGCCGGAGATGAGACGTTCTCCGTCGATCGGAATCCCAAAAGGTAGCGTAGTTAGCTTACTCCTTTTTAATTGAATAAAAACCCGATAATAAAATTGTCAAAACTGTCGAATTTAATTTTGAAATTCCAACATGTGTTCTTAGGTCATCCAGTAATGATGAGATGTTTTAAACAACTGAATGAACATTTAAGCTTAGGGGTATGGATAAGCATCAAAGTATTAAATACGCCGTCAAATATTTCGAATTTGGTTTGGAGTATGGCGTTGAAATCAAAATCAGGTTGACAGTGACTAATGAGTGAGTAAACTAAATGCGATTATCCAACTACTCTTTACGCAATCAAGCTGTATGATGTTTTTGTACTGGCCATCCAATGAAGTTGATAATTGTTTAATTTCTGATACAGTTGTATCTGACGTGATCTGTCCATGAGGTCATGTTTACGTGGAAACGGAATAGATTAGATTTGCTAAATAGGTTGCGAGAATCACTTCATTAAAACCAGAGATCTTCCGGATACGATATCATTACTCTTTGATAACAGAGCGTACTGGATTCATTTGCTGCTCGGGAGGCGCAGCTATTTAGCCGGTTATCGTAACACTGCTTACTCAGAGTTTGTAATTAGAGATTTCGTGGGACCGAGGCACTGGAATTTGGTGGCAAAAGCTTTTGTATGAACTGAGCCGGTGACTTCATACTGATTGACGATAGTAGCAAGCCTTAGCTTTATAATATTGATACTTGTTTAACTGTTGTGCAGGTCTTCACGAAGGAAAAGAGCAGAATGGTAGACCGACCGAAAGTTGGTTCAGTACAGTCATGGTCTTCTGCTCCATGTAAGTCTTTTGGTGACTCTCAAGTCTGTATTTTGAAACTTGGTACTTCTAATTGCATCTTACACCTTTGATCATATTGTTGTGATTACGCAGATTTAGGTGGTTACGATCCGTTTCAATTTTCCAGCATGACGGACCTCAGATTTTACAGGTTTTGGAAGCCATCTGCAGAAGATGAGAGAAAAAACGCGACAAAAACAGATTTCGTCTACTCGGGGATCACCTTTGTTGGTGTATGCGGTACTCATACCTGCAGTGCATACGAGAAGAGTGTTTGTTGCAAACTTTCTAAAGGCGGTTATGGAAAGTTTGACTTAGCAAAGGACAGTTGTGATTGTGTCTGCCCTTCTTGTGAAAAGCCTCTGAAAACCTTGGAGACGTGTTACTTTCATGAATGTAAATGGAAAGACACCGGTATGATGCAGCGGCCAAGTGCAAGCGAATTTGAACGTTCACTAGAATATATTAAGAAAGAAGGCAGTGGCATTGCAAGCGCCAAAAATGGATATTTTCAATACACTGGAGACCTAGTAAATTGGAGGTTCCTCGAGTTCAATGTGGAGGAAATTCCGGAGGAAGTACTTGTTGATCTCTAAAATGATTTGAGTGTTCAGAGCCAAGTTAAGTTTTGATTACCGGTCTTTGGCATTTGGCGGTTAAATATATGAAAAGGACTCTACAGTGTGCAAGATGCATAAAGCTTTTGGGGAATGATTAATTTCATATTAGGGTTTAGAGTGGTAAAAACATTTTGAAAATGTACCCATTTTTGGATAATCTATATGGGCGAAGCTGTCTGAAGCTTAGCGTTAGGCCATGATCTACCCCGTTTTCTGCGACAGAATAGTAGTGGGAGTTTAAGTAACCAGATAATTTTGTATTTTCACATGTTTTTTTGGAGACAGTTATATTAATATACTCGTTATATATGTTTGGTAATATTTTCATATTGATTTTGTTAAATTAAATCTCTTGCCATATTTTTTTTCCTGTTTTATTATTAGACTTTGAATTAACCGTTTTTTTATTACATTGTGAACGTTTCTTAACGCAATATTCGATTAAATGAATTATTATTTACTCTTCTGCTCTGAATTAATATTAATGTTTATGATTGAGTTGATGATTTTTTAGTTGAACTGAAAACTTGTGTCATAAGCTTCAGGACTCGTCAGATTATATCTTGAATGCTTGTATCAATTTTCACATGGTAACTATTTTATTTATCATCGGAGGGTTATTGGCGAAGAACTATACACGTTTTTTTAATTTTAAGATGTCATCCAGGGTCAAATATATTTTTTCAAAGCGAAGAAATTTATAATTTTTAGAATTATT
This sequence comes from Picea sitchensis, assembly GCA_010110895.2. Lineage (NCBI taxonomy): Eukaryota > Viridiplantae > Streptophyta > Pinopsida > Pinales > Pinaceae > Picea > Picea sitchensis. Next base: position 48,158 of record SNQJ01S0005812.1, on the reverse strand, counting down.
GTTTTAATATGTTTTCATGTAACTTTAAAATATTAATTTCCATATTATTTTAAAATATTATTTATATGAAATTAAATATTTTAAAATGGTGGAGATTAAATATTTTAGAATTAGAATTTTAACTTTTATTGGTTATTAAAATCAAGCAAATTAATTAATAATAAAATCATAATTTTATATTATTTAAATCAAGTTTTTGAATACATAAATGGATACAACATCTTGGAAAACCAACAAAACACCTTAAACATGTTTCTCTATCACTGAAATTCACAATTCCATACACCTTAAATTGCACATCAAAATCTTCAAGATCTGTCTATTTAAAAAAAAAAATACATATATAAATAAATAACAATAAAAAGTCAATCAACTAACCCTTAAAAAAAACTAAGAGTACAAACACCTCTTAATTTAATCGAGAGTTATTAGTGCAAATACTCTATTTAGTTAGTCCTATTTAGTTAGTCCTCTACTGCGGGCACTCTCAGTAATTCTCTACTGCCAACACCAATCTGCTCCTTCTATTCTTTTATTTATTAATTGTAACTATCCACCAATCTGCCTCCACCATTTCTTTTATTTATTAATTGTAACTATCCAATAGTTCTAGGCAAAGAATTAACGATAAACCTCCTGAAATAAGAGTAGAAAATTTCACACAATCTAAACATTAAAGATGTTGAAATAAATCTTGGTTTAGCTGAAAAAGTTTAGATAAATATGTTACTTTTCATTAAAGGTTTTTAATAATTAAGTTCAATCCTTATGAAGTGGATACATATACAAATCTTGGACCGATGGACTTACTAGTTTTGATTGTTACAAGGGGTGATGCTATGACATCGAGCTCGCTTTTGGAAAGGAAAGTCAATTTATTTTTTCAGAAGGTTCTGTTACTAACTTGTTCACTTCCATTGTAGGCAATATATTTGGATTCAAGGCTCTACGGGCTCTACGCTTGAAAGATTTGTTGATTCCTTCTGCTTATTTCAAAACATTTCAAGGTCCACCTCATGATATCCAAGTTGAAAGAGATAAATTGAATAAATATGTCCATCCTTTTTACAAATCTTGAAATAATGAATATCATATATTTATTTTTTATTTATTTTTCTCATTTTTTTCTCATTTATTTTACATATTAATTTTGAAACCTATTAAAAATAGTAAATAATTTATAATGATCATGTTAAATGATATTAAATAATAATTAAATTTATTTGTAATAAATAATATACCTAGACCAATATTAATATGATTGCATAAAAAATAATTACATGCTTTTAAGAGATGTTAAATTATTTGTAATAAAATAACATACCTAAATCAATATTAATATGATAGCATTTTAAGTGATGTTAAATTATTTGTAACCTAAACCAATATTAATATTAATATGATAGCATCAAGAGTAATTAGATGCTTTACCCTATAGTATAGGGAGATGTTGATATTTCTATAAAGATAATACTTTATTGTTTTTTTTTTACCAAGAGAAATTACTCAATTTTATATAAAGTATAAAATCATTTACAAATGCTCTGTATACAGACAAAGCCAGAAAATAATGAGAACCAATACGGGTCTGTCCATGCAAAAACTAAGCTTGTAACAGCCAGGCAAGGATGGGGAGATCCAAAAGTCCAGAGCGACGCAGCCAACACAGGGAAAAACTATAAATCTCAGTGCATGATCAGTACAGTCACGCGCCCTGTGATGAGTAACAGTCACCTCGGCCAGTGGCACCAGCCACCATTACACAGCCTCAAGATTGGTAGCACTTGGGATATGACTGTCCCGGCACAACCAAATACATCTGTAACACAGACTATGCCACTGGTGCGGGCAATCGCCCAAGCGGAATAGCCACCACGACAAATAGTAAACTTGTCTCCAAAGCCGAGCAAAAGACTGGTGCAAAGTGGAAAAACAATGCACACAGAGTGCACTCTGAAAGCAGCAATCTTGATTTAAACTTCAAAGAGATTGAAGAAGGTTGTCGGACTCTCCAGTGCTCTGTCACAGTGATAGATGGAGAGTCTGCCCACCACTTGACTGAGAGCTCTCTTGGAGAGTGCATCCACTTCAGAGTTGTAGGATCTGGGGAGATGGTGGAAGGAGATGTTTGTGAAGGAGCGAGCCAGCAGAGGTGTTTATGTTTCCAGCCCTCAACGTGGATGGAATGGAGATTGCATGTACCATTAATCCAGTCAATGATTTCTTTTGAGTCGCCTATGACCTGTAGGTGATCTAGGGACCAAAAGGAAGCCAGCAAAAGAGAATTCCATAAGCCAAGAAGCTCGGCTTTGGTATTCGTACCCCTTACACAACTTAGGGACCACTTTGTAATCCTCTCCGGGTGAGATTTGAAAATGCCTCCAGCACCACAGCATATACCGGTAGACTGCACCGCTCCATCAAAATAAGCCACAGAGTGGCCTGCCGGCAAGAAAAAATCAACCTCTTTGTGAAGATGTGCCATGACTGTAGGCTGCTGCCAATGGAAAGAGGCTTGTGATCTATGGCAGACCGCCTGAAAGGATGGGGAAGCGTCCTCAAAGAGCACCATGTTATGCTCTAGCCAAATGTGCCAGCTAACTAGATATGCCAGTGTAGAAGGCGCAGCTTGAACAGTAGACCAGGAGTAGAAACATTCAGAAAATGTAGCACCGGTCCAAAGGAAAGGGAGGGAGAAGTGTTGCAGTGTGTGCTTCCAGATGTTTTGTGCAAAAGTACAGTGAATGAACAGGTGATGAATGTTCTCCGAGGCACTTCTACATAGGACACAAATCCCAGGTCCTTGCCATCCTCTTCTATGTAGGTTCTCCCAGGTGAGGAGTTTATCATTAACGTCGAGCCAAATAAATAATTTTAATTTTAAGGGAAGTTGCCAAGACCAAAGTCGACGGAGCCACAAAGGTTGTTGCTCGATCACCCTATCAGTAAGGAGCGCAGCATAAACGTTTTTGGCTTGTACAACCCCTGAACCATCGCCCCCTGTCCAGGTAAGGGTATCTCGTGCATCTGTGAGGGAGAGGCTCAAGCACTTTAAGGCAGCCATGAAAGAATCCAACTCCAAAGCTGCGGGTCCGCCGAGGGCCAAATCACTGTTGTGCAGCCAATGATCAGGGAGAGGACAGGCACGACTTTCTTTCTTTAACTGTGCAAGGGAAGCAATATTGTGAGACAACAAAAGAGACCTGAGCTGTAGGGACAGAATCGAAAGATCATCTAGGCCTATAAGTTTGTCTATGCTCAGATTAATTTCTTTACCCGTTCCATGACTCCATCGGAGCCAGTGCAGGATCACCTGAGAGGAAGACACCAGTGCCTTCCAGAAGGGAGAATCCCAACTCTGTATGAGATGTGGTTTTCGAAGCCAAAAGGAGAGAGGTTTGACACCTATGTACTTGTCCTTGATAACCCGGTGCCAAATGTTATCGATGGAAATCGCTCTCCAAAAGGAACATGCCAATAACGCCTTGTTGAAAATGCCGAGATTCTTTAGTCCCCATCCTCCCTCCCTTTTTGGCCTAGAAAGCATCTGCCAACTGCAAAGGTGAAATCGCCTATTTCCCACATGATCGTTCCACAGGAAGTTGAAAGAAAGTTTGCGGTGCAGAGTAATGATTTTGGTCGGGATCCTTTCCAGTAGCATCCAATAAACAACCAGGCTTTGTAGGACCGATTTGACTAGGATGAGATGTCCCCCCAGGGACAACCATTTGTTGCACCAAAAAACAATTTTCCGTTCAAAAGCAGACACCAGCCAAGTCCAGTCAGTTGTCGTGGAGGCTCCCCGTTTAAGATGATACCCCAAGTATCTGAAGCCTAGGGAGGCTCCCCGTTTAAGATGATACCCCAAGTATCTGAAGCCTAGGGATAAGTCAAAAAAAGTGAAGGGGAAAAGTCTTTTAAGAGAAGAGAGATCGGCCACTGACGGGCCCCAATGATGGACCGAGGACTTCGAGGGATTGATGGTCAGCCCCGAAGCATTGTAGAAATGCTGAAGAATATCCAAAAGAGCCTTCCATTCCGATTCATCAGCGTTTGAAAATAAAAGTATATCATCCATGAACATAAGATGGACAATTCTGAGGCGATTTGAGACCTGTATACCTGTAATACGATACTCAGCGACATTTTTAGTGAGGAGGAGACTCAGCCCTTCCAAAACTAGGATAAAGAGGTAGGTGGAAAGAGGGCATCCCTGGCGGAGCCCCCTTTCACTTTTGAAAAATCTGGATGTCTCCCCGTTGATCAGAACTGAAAGGTTTGCACTGGAAACACAGGACATTATCCAGTCCGTGAAATTGATCCCAAAACCAACCGAGAGGAGGATAAGTCTAAGAAAATCCCAGTCAACCATGTCAAAAGCCTTTTTGAGATCAATTTTCATGATCAGCGCCTTTTGTTTTCTTTGAAAGATGTTGTGGATGCTCTCATGAGCCACATCGATGGCATCATGGATCCTTCTTCCCTTAAGAAACCCGAGTTGTTCAAACGAGAGACTCCTTTCCAAAACCGGCTTAATCCATGTGGAGATGACTTTAGCAATAATCTTGTAAACTAAGTTGCATAAGGAGATCGGTCTGAAATCGTTGAAGGAGGCAGGCTGGTCTGACTTTTGAATTAATACCAGAAAAGTGGCGTTGAGACTGCTGATAATTTTACCTTTAATACGCGCATCCTCAACCATCAGAAGAAGATCAGATCCAACAAGATCGAAATAATGGGAGAAAAATTCGGCCGTCCAGCCGTCGGGGCCCGGAATTTTCTCTTTTTTTAGGAGAGAAAGAGTAGTCTTGAGCTCAATGAGGGTGACTGAATTATAAAGATCAACTGCTTCAGCTGCAAAAACCAAACTTGTGAAAAGGCTGGCCGTAGAGACTTTATCCAGAAAGTGTAGCTCGTTGTTGGATTTGTAGAGTTGTTCAAAGAAGGAGGCCGCTTCCGATTTGAGTGCCTCCTGTCCACGAATGGTGCCCTCATTTTCATGTTCAATGGACCAGATGAGCTTTTTATTCCTGTTGAGATTTTCCACTTTATGGAAGTACTTTGTGTTGGAGTCGCCCCATTTAAGCCATGTCGCCCGACTTCTGAGTCGCCATCTTTTTTCATCGTCCAGAAGAATGGCATTCCTTTTCTCCTCCAAAACTTTTAGGGAAGCCTTGTCATCCAATGAAAGTGCCGCAGAGGTAGACTTGGTGATAAGATGTGTGATCTTGAGCTCGAGTTGTTTCAAGGCGAACCCCTTCGCGACCTGTTTTTGTTTTGACCAGCATTTGGTGTGCGCTTTTAGAATGTTTAATTTCCATACAAGTCTCGACTGTGGGTTAGATTCCCTTAGGAACCGCGGGTCATTCCAAACAAAATGAACCAGTGCAGAGTAATCTGAGGATTCAGCCCAGTGGTGGTTAAATTTAAATGGAAAGGGCTTGAGGTGGAAAGTAGGATTCAATGTGAGAATGATCGGCGCGTGATCTGAGAAGAAGGGAAATGCGACTCCGGAGGAAGGGGAGACGGATGAAGAGAAAAAAGCCTCAGAGATAAGGAAACGGTCGAGCCGTTTGGCAATGGCTTCTGAGCCCCTTCTCCCATTTCGCCAGGTGGGGACGAGAGTAATAGGAAGGACATCAATAAGGTTAAAAGATTTAAAGAGGTCTCTGTATAGATTAAACCCAGAACCTGATATAGATGCAGATCCCCAATGTTCATCAGAAGAGAGGGTAATGTTGAGGTCACCTCCCAGGATGAGATTAGGGAGGGCGAGGATGCCACTATTGGCTAGTTGGGTCCAAAAATGTGGTTGATCAAGGCAAGGGCCATATACATTTAAAAGTGCCAACTCCTGATTGGAAGCTAAACATCTGCCAATACATAAAATGCCTCCACAGGTTAAGTAGGAAATAAGGTTGAATAGCGCTGGATCCCATGCCACCAACATGCCACCTGAGTTACCAATAGAACTTAATGCGGCAGAGATCCAATGTGGGCGGAAACGATGAAGTAAATCCCTGGCCGAGTGATCAGCAGATAGAGTTTTTTGTAGAAATATGACATCTGGCTTGGTGTGTTCCAGTAGACCTCCGAAGGAAGCAGCCTTGAGAGTGCCCCCGATCCCTCGTATATTCAGAGAGAGCATTATCATTACTTGGAGCGTGCAATGGCCTTCAATGCTATAAGGGCCTTCCCGTCATGCGATTGATCTCCCGAGACTGTATGATGAGTAACAAAGCCATCCTTTTTTTTTCTAGCGCTCCTCGTCTGGAGAGGGGAGAGCTCGATCCCCAGACCTCTCGACCATGCAAAAGATTTAGTATGGGAAATGGAGTGTGTGTTTGAATACGGTCCCGCTTCGATGGAAGGAGAAATGATCTCTTTGCCTCGAAATAGAGGAATTTGTGTGTCAAAGTCTGGGGTAAACAGGGCAGTAGTAGAGGTACTCAGCGCTTCCAAGAGAGGAGTATCGTCCTCCACTGATTGATTGGTACCTAGGAAGGAGAGAATGGTCGACAAGGGCTATAGGGGAGGAGGAGGGTTCGTCATGTGGAGACAACGGAGAGGATGGGGTTAAAGACGCAGGTAGAGGGGGGGAAGTAGTTAAAGAGGAGGGAAGTGAACAGTCGCGGGAAGTTGCTGGGAGAGTAGGTCGGGACTGGTCGGCTTCGGAGGGGAGGGGTTTAGGATGGATAGAAGGAGCTAGCCAGGTAAAATTATTGACACATTGCTTTTCATGTTCAGTGAGAGTTTTGTAAAGTGTGGGGCAGAGGAGAGCGAGTTTGGTCAGGGAATCCGACTGTTCAGGTAGGGGCAATGTGCAAGGATCAGGGGGAACGTCTAAAAAAGCTAGGGAAGGGTCGGCAGACTGATAGGCAGGAGGGTTAAGAAACAAATCATCTGAATCTTCCAGGAGGGTACTAAAAGTCTTACCAGGACACGATCGGCGAAGGTGACCAGTCTCTCAGCAACGGTTGCATCTGAAAGGTATTCCGAGGTAGTCCAGCGTCTGGAGAATCTTCCTCCCTCGCCATTCAATCTCAAGAGTTTCCGGCAGTCCTGTAGAAATGTCAATCTCAACCAGCACCCTGCCCAAGAGTCTTGAGTATCCCGAACAAGAGGGGGAGTCGAGCGAAATCAGCTTCCCCAAGGAGTTTCCAATCGCTCTTAAGGCTTCCTCGTTCCAAAAATGGAGTGGAAGACCCGGGAGCAGCACCCACAGATGTCTTAGCTGGAAGAAGTCCATGTCTGGGTTGAAAGCCTAGCGCCATCGTTTGAGCATCAAGCTGCTGCCTCCAAAGATCCAGAAGGATGAAAGGAGCAACGAGGCATCTTCAGGCGTTCTGCAGGTGAAACAGAGCCATCCTTTTTTGAGATAAAAAAACTTCCGGGCAGTAACCAAGTAAGGGAGACCAGTTGTGCTTAATCCAGTCCACCAGGGGGGGAGAGCTCAAACTTTTGTAAGAAATGCGGCCAACCAGAGAACAGGTGGACATTTTACACGGATTTTCGAGCCCCACTCCGTCTCCCAACACTAAGCGTCTAGCTTTTTTATTTGCTTTCCATGCCTTGCGACCAGTGGAGGCATCTCGGTGGGGAGAAGGCTGACCTAGTTGGTTCACAGGACGGGTAGGTCTAAGTGGATCAGGGAGAGGCCTGTTAGAAACCAGTGGAGAGTTCGAGAGGTTACTCGGAGAGGGCGCTCTAGTCAGTGGGGGAAGACTTTTGCTAGCAGAGAGCTTCGGATCAGAGGATACAAAGTTTGAAAAAATTTTGGAGGGAAGAGTCGATGAACTATGTACCATAGAATCTATATGGTCCAATAATCCCTCCTGGTTCCAAAAGAGGTCGTCGGTTGAAATCGAGGGAAAACCGGGCAGGGAAGCCATATAGGCAGCCACAGGGGGACCACAGCAGCCCACTGAAACAGTACTGTGGGAGGGGACTAAGTCAGGGGAAGCATAAGAAAAAACAAGATCGGTCAGTTGGTAAGAAGTCACGGGAGACCTTTCCCTGTCAGAACAAAGAGGCAAGGAGCGGACAGTGGTCGACAGTCTGATAGGCGGACGAAGATAAACAGGAAAATGAAAGAGACTGGGACCAATAAACGATAAAGTGTGAGATCAATGATCGAGGTGAAGCGTGATCAGTGATCTAGCCTTGTGCAGTAGAAGATTCGGAGTTGTTGTAGACTGTTTCGCCTCCATCGCATGTATTTCGCCTCCATCGCCTCCCGGTGGTGATAATATTTTATTGTTGCTTGCCATGTGTTCTCTAAAAGTTATCTATCTCCGACACTATTTGGATAAACATAAATAATTTTTTATAATATATGGTTGGGAAATAAATACCAAACTCCAATTTAAAACAAAATATTATGGAAAAAAAATCAACTGAATTGAGAAAACCTTGGTTGGAAGTCTTCTCTAGATTGGGTCTTCTCTTTTTGGATGGGCCAAACTGGCTGAAGTTTATCGCTATGATGTGCCATGTTTTCTTCGACAGAAGGTACTAGAAGTTGAAGTAATCGAGAGATTTCTATAAATTTCATAGGATCTTTTGGAGGTAGTTTTATTAATATACTCTCTATATTCGGTATTGATTATATTTGGTAATATTCTCGTATTGATTTTGTGAAAGTCTTTTCCTTCTCATCTATTTCATATATTATTTTTGAGTGAGTTTTTTTTATTAATCCCAGTTTTATGGATTAATAGTAATCGGTTTTGTTTTATTAATCTTTGCATACAAATTTATGTAAATGAACCATTTTAATAAAAAAATTCAAAACTTATATAATTTTCAAGCCTATGGTTAATATTTTATCCTAACTTTTTAGTTTGAGGTATTGTTTGCTTTAACTTACGAAAACTTGAGAAACTCGAGGTTTGAAACTTAATAAAGTGTATTTCTAGGAAGCCAAGTGAATTAATGTTAACTAACTTTCAAGTTAGCATTACTTACATTAAATGTTAATGTTTTCATAGTCATTACCATAACCTGTTGCAATGTCTGCAGTGGTTTTGGTGTCGCGGTGGCTTTGGTGTCTCATAGTGGCAGTGGGTGAGACTTTCACTTGGTCGCTCGCATGTAGCTTTCCTAAGTTCAAGGGAGAATAATATATCATGGTTTTCCTTTATGTTTAACGTGTTGTCTTCTCAAACCGGTGAATGCATGAATGCCTGCAAGATTGAAAGAGTAGAGTGATCATGGAAGTTGTCTTTTCAAACAGGGGGTTACAGGTCCTCCTCTTTTGCCTGCAATATTGTAAAGAGTAGAGTGATCATGAAACATGTGTTCTCAAAGCGATCATTTTCTCACTGCAAGATAGAAAAGAACAGAGTGATCATATTGATCAATTTGTTCCTGTCACCAACAACTTTGAAAGCATTTTTTTTCTAATTGTAATACGAGTAATCCTGACGACCAATTTTCTATTTGTCATTAACAGAGTTGAAAGCATTCAATCATTCATTTTCTATTTGTGATATTTTGTAATGTTTTTATTTTCATTTATTCAGGTTGTAGAAATGTACAAAGTAAGTCGACATGCTGTAACAGAGTACACTACGCACCTCTTATTTGCAAATTTGTACTTTAACTCTTGGTGAAGACGAGGAGAGGCATGTCTGCAATGCACAACTTTCCCCTCGAATATATTTGTGCCTGTACAAATCTCTCTAGTCGATGGCATAATATTTGGAGAGGTAAGAGTTGGAGATGATGTTCTGCAAAGCCTGCGCTGGGGTAGTTTTGGATTAAACCGTTGGAGCTACTTCGTGAGAAATTTATTTTTCCGAGATTATTTTGATATGGTGGATGCACTAATCCACAACATTTAGTTTCAAAGTGTGAAGATAATGCACCTCTGATATTTTATATTTCATATAATTTAATCTATTATTGTAACCTTGTGATTTCTTATTATGATTGCACTGGTGCAGAGACTGAGGGGTAGTGATCAACTTTCTAGAGAAGCAAAAAGGGGATAAATTTTTCATGGTTTCTGCGAAGGGCCACTCTCATTTCGACCTACTTACAAATATGACATTGGCACAGGGAATTACGACATAAGTGCAAAGGTACTTTCTCTACATATATTCGACTTGCAGGAAGGTTATTATTAAAGTTCTGCCTGATTTGCATACATAGATACTAAATTTTGTGTTGTTTGATGGCAAGCAGAAGAGAGTCTCATCTTGGACTGACCAGATTCTCTAGAAAATAAATCGTTCGTCCAATACCGAAGTCCATGTGGAGGACTATGATTGTATTGATTCAATAAAGGGCTTCGATCACAGAGCTGTCAAAGATCTACTTTACATCAAACCCCTGAAACCATTGGTTAGTCAACAAGATGGGGAGACAATCGACATTGGTTCAAAAATTCTTTACCAAGCATTGAGATAAATGCTGGAAAGATTGTTTGTAGAAGGGGATTATTCCATTATATGATTTACGACAAACCAATTGAGGGCTAGATAGATCTACCCACTTCTTCCAATCTTGCTTGTGAAAGTAAACACTTTAGGGGTAGTTGATTTAGGGGTAGTTATCACCCTTGCCCCAAACTGTCTAATATAAGAATGAATATGTTCCTCTTTATGCCTGTACAAATCTCTTCCTCTTTCGTTTATAGCATGACCATTATAGAAATCTACTCATAGTTGACCTGATATTTCCTTTTCTATTAGTGTGGTTTCTTGGTTTATGCAGAACCCAAAAGAACAGCATTGGAAAGCAGTGAAACGAATTGTCTGCTATCTCAAAGGTACCACTCATTTTGGTATCAAGTATTATCGAAGTTTAGATTCGTTGGTTGGCTTCACCGACTTCAACTGGGCTGGTGATAGTGATGATCGAAAGTCCACTTTTGTCTATGTGTTTCACTTTAGCACTATATTGTTGGTATGGTCGTGTAAGAAACAAAAGGTAGTCTCTTTTTCAAATGCAAAAGTAGAATATCGTGGTTTCATTCAAGTAGGTACTAGAGTTGTATAGATACGACAACTTTTGGGAGAACTTGGCCTTCCTATTCAAACATCGACTACAATCTACTATGATAACCAAAGTGTTATACAAGATGTTGACAATCAAGTTGCCCACAATAACATAAAGCATGTTGAGCTCCATGCTCACTATTTGAGATGGTTCATGAGAACATTGTTTCTCTTGAATATTGTGTAACAAGTGATCAGGTTGTTGGTATCTTCACCAAACCTTTTGTTAAAGCTAGATTTATCAAGCTTTGCATGATGTTTGGGCTTCATAAGATGAAATTATGGGGGGGTGTCATGATGACGAAATTTCACCTCTTGAATCTCTAGAGATGTATGTTGATGGGGTGGTGTTGGAACATCAAGCATTGATGGTTCATTTGACATCTCTTGGATTCAGTCGGTCGAACGATCAACCTACATTTGGATACATTCGGTCATGTAGTCGACCATATATCTACACTAGTCGGTCGAGTAGTCAATATGCCTATCGGTTAGACAATCAACCAGTAGTCGAAGATAATCGGGTGGTGGATCGACCAACCCAACAATTGACTATGAGTTGGATGCATAGGCAGTCTGGTCGAGCATCCTTGTCAAGATGACTCTACAACGTCGATTTGATGGATTCAACTCTAACAACCAACGGTTACATGTGGATAAGATCTTCCGGATTCTGTGGAAGTTGGTTAGATCTTGAGGCTATAAAAATCATACCCCTTGGGTCATTATCATCATGAATATCAAGCAATAGAACAAATACATCATGCAGATCAAGGTGTGCAATATACACTGTGATGTTTTGATCACAGTGCACTATGCTTAAGTCTTGTAACAGTGTCTTTAGAAGCCACCTTTTTTCTTCAATTTTTTGTTCCTCTTCAATTATCTGCAGTACTGTCTTTTTTGTTTCATGTCGTGTTCCACTCTATTCCCCAACATAATGATTTTTCCCTTCAAATTCCATTTTGCAACATTCTTCTAGTAAATCCTCAATTGGATAAAACCTCATACAATATGTATTAAACTTTGAATGGAAATCTTCTAAAGATGAAATACTTGTAGCATGCAAACCTATGTACCATCTTCTTGCATATCCCTTAAGAGACATCATAAATAGCTTCATTTATACATCCTCATGGAAAACCTCAAGTTTATGAATGTAGGAGTGGAAGTCCTTCAAATCCTGCCCAGGGTTATCATCATCTTCTCCTCAAAAAATTAGGAAGGAATTATAAGAATTATTCAATATTAGGCACGGGATTCATAAATCCAAGTACAATAGAGAAATTAAATAGAACATACCTTACAACTACCCATGAATTCACCACAAGCCTAATGTGGAGATGTTGAAGTGTGGAATCATTCGGTTGAGCCTCTTCAAAGTTATTCCCTAAAATATTTTAACATCTTATCGTCTTGTTCTTGTTCACCACCAAGAATCAGAATCTTATTATTGTCATTGTCCGAGGAAAGAAATCGTTCAACCTTTATCCCTAACAACAATGCCAAAATGGATGTTGTTCCTTGAGATGTTATTGGATAAATAATAGTGTCAAGACACTCTCTAGAGGCAAATAACCTCCCTGGTTTAGGCCTCAAGATTGGGCCAAAGGGGGTAACCCTAAAATATTCTCGAAGTTGACTACCCATGTCACTTTAGTATAAACTCTACACTTTATGCTATAAATGTTAGATTTAATTTATTGTAGGACATAGTGCAAACTAGAAACAACAACCGTATCTAAATATTTAGAGTAGGGCCTTATTCATTGAGCACCATTATCCCATATTGCAGAAGCATAAGATTGATAAAATGAAAGATGCAAAAGATAATTAAAGAAGGATAAATAACTGCAATTGATAGTGAGGATGGCAGTCACTACTCATTAAATATCACGAACACCCAATAGGTTTGGAGGTCTTCAAGCATTCAATGATACGATAGAAAATGTGTTGGGAATTGGTGAATGAATCTAGTAGTATCAATTAATTCATAAGAGCTGTAAGTTAACCTCAGATGTATTCAAGACATGACAAAGAATTCCTCTAATGACACAAAACGATAATAGATATCAAATATTCTATATGTTATGCTCAAAATTCTTTAAGTCACTCTCAAAATCTTATACAAACATCCATTACAAAGTACATATTGATATTAAATATCTAGAATTGCATTTTAAATATTCAAGAAAATCATAAAGTCTACACTCAAGATGAGAAAATTGTACTTCATGTCTCACTTCCCAATGACTGTAAACACAAAATAGATAAACCAATACGCTGCAAATGAATTAGAAGAAATATAGTTGTGGAAACATACATATATACAAGAATAGAGAATAGAAAAAAAAAATCTACAATAGGTGGGGTGAATACATTAGCTCTCATGAAAGTCAATACCTTCTTTCTGAGAATATTCTTTCGCAACCAGCCTTGCTTTGTACCTTTCCACCTTATCATCAACACCCTTCTTCAGCTTGTAGACCCACTTGCAACCTACATTTTTTCTGTCTCTTGGAAGTTCTACTAGGTCCCATGTAGCATTTTTCTCTAAGGCATTCATTTCATCCTTCATTGTTGCTTTCCATTTATCACTGTTAGAACCCTTCACAGCTTCTTCATAGCACGAAGGTTCATCATCATTAGTACTTACAGAAACTGACAAAACAAAATCATCATACCTTCTTGGAGGATTTTTGACCCGCGTAGACCTCCTTAGGGAAGTTTGTGACTTTCACTTGTATTTGAACTAGTTTCAAACTGAATTTGTTGATACTTAGGTACTTCTTCCCATTTCATTTGAACATATACATCTGATTTGATAAGAGATGATTCATCAAATATTACATCTCTGTTAATGGTGATCTTGTGGGCAGTAGGATCTCACAACTTGTACCCCTTAATACCATCACCATATCCAACAAAGATAAGCCTTTTTGAATTTGGATCTAATTTAGAACACTGATGTTTCGGAATTAGAGCATAGGCTTCACAACTAAAAACTTTAAGATTAGAATAATTACAAGGGTGACCTTTCCATACCTCTTCAAAAATCTTACACTCTATTGTTGTTGATGGTGATCGATTCACCAGATAACAAGTTGTAGTCACTGCTTTTTCCCACAGTTCCTGCTGCAATTTGACGTTACTAAGCATATTCCTTGCTCTCTCTAGAAGAATCATGTTCATGCGTTCATCAACTCCATTATGCTGAGGAGTATAAGCAATGGTTTTATGCCTATCAATCCCAAACTCCTTGCAATAGTTCTCAAATTCCATTGACGTAAATTCACCACCATTATCAGTTCTTAAACATTTAATGGATCTACCAGTGCTCTTTTCCACTAAAGCTCTAAACTGCTTGAA
>SNQJ01S0005812.1:21024-33736 GCA_010110895.2 Picea sitchensis | reverse complement strand
AATCATCTTGTATTTGAACATTTAAGTGGGGTAAAAGGAGGTTGCCCCCTCGAAGAGGCTTATTATCTGAAATTATCTCTTTTTCAAGGCGTTGAGTACTTTTTCTGAGGTTTTTCTATGCTATATTGATATTTGGTTCTTAATAGTTATGAAGTATGTTATATTGGAGATTAGCTCATTAAGAGGTTTACCTCTCAAAGAAGTAAGTGAATAGAAGTTGATCGATTAAAATGTTTATATGATCTAAATTTTAGATTAACATAAATTCTAATTATCTTTAATCATTGAAATCCAATGAAGGAAACAAGATCGTTATATGATTAAATTGCTTGATGATTATGAAATTGATGGTGGGAAATCAGTAACTTCCCACTAACTTTTGAATAACAGTTGAAGTTTCTAACAAATATAAAAAAGGAGATGAAAAAGATAAAGAAGATGTTTGATAATGGGCATTTTTTTTTAATTTATTAAAATAAATTTTCGAATCAAATGAAATTCTAATGATAAGATGGAGCCCTTCTTGCAAAGTTCCCAGATTTGATCATAATTTATTCACAATAAAGAGGGCACTATGAATACCCCTTTATCACACACTGTAACAAATTAGCTTAACCGAAAAAATAGACTGGGGAATACAACTGGTAGAGTATATCGTAAAACGACCGAGAAATACCAACTGGTCTCACAAAAAAATAATTTTGCAGTCACCGTCTCTCTTTTCTAAAAATTGGAAAAGGGCGTAACGAGTTCAATCGATTAACTCTAATCATAGGGTGTCAGAATTACTCATTAAAACCCATTACATACCAAAACATCGCCGTTGTTTGAAAAGAAAAATGAATCATAGTAGATGAAGTACTAAATGTAAATGTGGGTAATTGGACAATTCACCTGTTACTTGTTTAAATATACAAAAATATTGGAGAATTCAGCTCTGACTTTTTTTTTTAACTGTACAAAAATTGTTCTCGAAAATCAAAGCGAATAAATTTTGAACAATAAAGTACAAAATTTGTTCAACAATCGAAGCCTATAATTGTTGAACAGAAAAATCAATTTACAATTGTAGAAACGTTGAGAGATGGGCTCAACCAGCAAAGCTCGTCTCCTAGATGGTATGCATACGAGGCCTACATGACCTACTTTTGGAGATTAACAAGCGAAGTCGATCTCCTGGATGGTATGCAGACAATGCCTCCACGACCTACTTTTGGAGATCAAGTGTTCCTTAAGTGTCAGCTTTACCTCCAGATCATCGCAGCTCTGCAACAACTTCTCATACATCGAACTGTGTCCCTTGCTGGGCAGATCGCAAATCGAATATGCGCTCCTCCGTTGCTGCACCGCCCTGGACACTTCCTTTCTGGCGGCAGCATACAACCTCGCCGCCAAGGCCACCAAATTCTCAACCTATGGGTCGGAGTCGAGGACTAAGAGCGGCAAGAGAATATAGAGCTCGCCGAGCCGAAGATCCTCCTCTTGCTGCAGTGGGCGGCAATTGATGGCGAAGAGATCATGCAAGCAACATATGAAATGACGGGGATCGTTTTGCAGCTCTCGCTTGACGCTAATCGGTGTTGAAAACTCGTCCATCTGGTCGTTAAGGTGGATGAACCTGATAGCCTTAGGACTCACCACCTCCATCCGTCGGGAGCTTGAGATCATCGATCCCATAATTCTTCTTCTTCTGTGAAAAAAACTGTTGCAAATTGGATCCGCGACGAATACAGGGTTGTGAGAATAGAACTTGTGACAAACATAGGGTAGGCCAATTTCCTGATAATGGATAAAGGGAATAGATCACGGGTGAAACTTCAAGATTACTGAACCTCTGGATTGTGAGAATGAAGGCAAAAACGTTGGGTAGCCACAGAATTTGGAATTCGGGGGTTTTGTCGGAAATGGGGTTTTTATTGATGATGAGCCAAAAAAATAGGATAAGGGAATGTTGAATTAGGCGTGATGGTTGTTCATCAACTTCTGTATAATCTAGAGTTAATGACACATCATCGTATGCTGACAAGTCACCTAATAATAATAATAACGTAACAAATACTTCCACCGTGGAAAACATTGAAAGTACAAACAAAAAACCTTAATTATTTGCAAGGCTCCAAGCAAGAAACTTGTTCCCTCAAAATTCCAAGTATATTTAGGGTTTAAGGTTTGTACCTTCAATCTACTGATCATCTATATCGTGAGAATTTTAACAATAACTTATACTTAATAATTATAATAATTTTGATTTTTGAATTTTTTATTTTTAAATAATTTTTAATTTTTCGTTTAGTTTTCAAATCTTTCAAGTTTTGGATTTTCTCATTAATTTTTTGAATTCTTTTACTAGATTAATAAATTGTTTTTTGTATAAATAAAAAAGTATGTTAATTATTTAAGCTCTACATATATTTGGCAAAAGTTGAAGTCTTTTTACATCATTTTGATTATTTTAATTAAAAAATGTTTTACCTCTACACAAAATAATGCGAGTGCACATCGAAATTTTGACATGGTCAATTTTTTTAATAAAATAATGCAAGTGCACATCGAAATTTTGACATTGTCCATTTAAAAAAAAAAAATTATATAATAAATTTTTTAATCATAAAATTTATACAGATATTTAAATTTTAAATTTTAAATTGTTAAAATTATAATATAACATTATTTAATAATTAAAAATTAAATTAAAAAATTGATTTATTTTTTTATTCTTTTATATAATTTTTTTTAAATATTAAAAACACTTAACCTTTATTCATATTATTTTAGAATTTTAAAAATGGTAACATCATTATATGTGAACAAAACCTACCTATTAGAAATTACAATTTTTTAAAATAAAATTTTATTTTTTTCTTGATAAATTTATAAAACGCACTATTTACTCTAACTCCATTATATTTTATCACATTAAAACTTGATCACATAATTTTGAAAACATTTTATAATCTAAAACTTTTTCAAGTTTTGGATTTTTTTCATTGATTTGACATTAAATATGAAATTATTAAATTATTTTTGGAGTGAACTTAAAAGTCTACAAACTTAATATTTTTTTTTTTTGAGTTCATCAAAATTTAAAAAATAAATAAATTAACTAAAATAATATTGGAAAAAATGAAATTAAAAAATTGAACTCATCCACTTTTTAATATTTTAGTTTTCTTAATATTTTAGTTTGTCCGAGATCATTATAATTTTAAAAAATAAATAAATAAACTAAAACATTACTGAAAAAATTAAACTCATCCACTTTTTAATATTTTAGCTTTTGTGAGATCATCAAAATTTCAATAAATAAATAAAAATTAACTAAAACTTTACTTAAGAATAAATTAATTAAAAAAAATTAACTCATTCACTTTTTGATTCCATCATTTTTATTATATAAAAAATTGTTTATTCTTAATTGGATACTAAAAACACTTTTTCTCAAGTTTTGAATTTTCTTATTCAGTAAGAAATCGTGTCAACCTTTTTATTCTTTCTTAAATATTGAAGACATTTTCTTTTTAAGTTTTGTATTTTCTTATATAAAATATTGAAGACATTTTCTTAAGTGGAAATTGAAGCTACTTTAAATTCTATCATTTTTTAAGTTTGGATTTTTCCATTGACTATTGAGTTAATGGTGACTTTGATATCCTTTATACAAATCTTTAAATTTAAAATTTAAATGGTTAAAATTATAATATAACATTATTTAATTGAAAATAAGATTAAAAAAACTATTTTAATATCCAAATTTGTAAAATTATAATTATTTTTTATGTAATTTTTTTAAAATATTAAAAATACTTAACTTTTATACATATTATTTTAAAAATTCAATTATTTTTTATATAATTTTTTTTTTAAATATTAAAAATATTTAACCTTTATTCATATTATTTTAAAATTTCAAAAACTGTAACATCATATGTAAACAAAACCAAATCATTAAAAATTACAATTTTTTTTAAATAAATTTTTATTTTTTTCTTGATAAATTTATAAAACACATTATTTACTCTAACTCCATTATATTTTATCACATTAAAACTTGATCACATAATTTTAAAAACATTTTATATTCTAAAACTTTTTCAAGTTTTGGATTTTTTCATTGATTTGACATTTTTATGGAATTATTTTTGGAGTAAATTAAAAAGACTACAAACTTAATATTTTGGTTTTTCTCATATCATCAATTTTTTTTAAAATAAATAAATTAAATAAAACATTATTTAAAAATAAAAAAATAAAAAAATTGAAATCATCCACTTTTTAGTTTTTCATGGATCATCAAAATTTTAATAAATAAATAAATTAACTAAAACATTACTTTAAAAATAAATTAACACATCCACTTTTTGAATCCATTATTTTTATTATATAAAAATTTGCTTATTCTTAATTGGATACTAAAAACTCTCGGATAGGGTCAGCGGACAATAGGTGGCAACTGCCAGCAACTAGTGTTATTAACTCCAGCCACTAGCCTCCCTCCCATTCCGTTTGAATGACCTGCACTAAGCCAGGAGTTATGGTAGTGCGTTGGGATATCCTTGCAGGTTTAACGACCCCTTGCGCGAACCAAGCCAGGCATACAAAGCTAGGTACCAAGTCTAGCAGAGGTGTCTCCTCTGCTTTCATGGCGACCATCCCTGTCAATTCACAAGGCACTATGAAGGCTAGAGCCCCTGAGCACTCTCCCACTCTACCACTTCTGCAAACTCTTTTGCTCCTCGGCTCTTTCTTGCTATTGCACCTCTGGCCTTCCGCCACTACTCCTCCATTGATCTTCCTGCAGAGTCCCACCTAGAATTCCTATGCCATGCCAAGAGAGAGGGGAAAATCTAGAAGGGGACCATTGTATTACAACGCCCTATCCAGACGCAATAGGCTCGGCCCCTCTCATCTTGCTCTAATCACCACAAGCACTCCCGACCCAAGACATAATTGGCTGGAACCACCTCAACAACCCTTGCCACTCCCCTCCATTCCTACAGTAGATTTCGGTAGTTGTCATGTCAGAGAGGAAATTATGCCTCCTTAGGAGCATATTCCTCCACTGAGTTTCCATCCTGAAATCGCCCCTCTCAGAGTTAACACACAGGTTCACGGTTTTGGCACTGGTGGATGTATTGTGGAGGAAGAAATTCCTCCTAGCTAGCAGATGGAAAACCAACCGACTGCTATGGATGCAAAATATAAAATTCTAAATAAACAAATGGTATACACTTCACAACAAAACACCTAATGTTGTGTGATCTAAAATGATTGTAGTACAAATCTTCACCATAAGAATTTCATATACCATCTGTTTTTCTCATGAAAATTTGATGACGGTCTATGTTTTTTTATGTCTTTTTTTTTATGTTTTATGTAAATTCATAAATGTAATTTTTTTTATATATATGAATTTCATTTGACCATATAATTTTAGGTAGAAATTTCATAAAATTTGTTCTTATTATTCTTTCAAGGAATGCAATACATGTTAGGTTGATGGTGAAAATGATGAGAAGACAGAGATGACTAAATGACAAAATTTTTAGATAAAAAGGATGAAATTAGAGTGACTGATTATGATAAGGAATTAGAAGCCGAGTCTCCACCTTCATTTTTCAACCCACTTCTAAGATAGCTACAACAGTTAATTAAAATCTCTCTGATTACACTCATTACATTGAGCTTCCCATACTTATGCACAGCCTTAAGCTTCTAATGTTTATGCCACTGCCTAAGGCTATCATCACAATTCAATCACCATGTTGTTGTTATATTTGTAAATGTGGAAACATCAATATCACATAAGACAATCAATAATAATGTAGACAAGAAACACAACAATTTACGTGGTTCACCCAAACGTTGGACTACGTCCACCAAGCATAGGTATCGATTGTCTTATTATTCAGATCAAGGAGATTACAGCAGGCTCACACTCATCTCACACACCTCATTACACCATTTCCTCAATCCCCCTTTATGCCTCTACGGGCTTACATCAATAATGAACATAATTAGATTAGTTACATAACTAATTCTAAAATTGCGCGTTCATACGAAATTGGCAGATTTGGTTGAACAAACTACCACAAAAAAGTCTCCACTAAATCTGCTCATATCTACTAAATCTGGGAAATTCGTTGGCATATTCAACAATCGCCACCTTGACAACAATTAACCTGATACCTTTATCTTGCTTTTGTTCATCACCTTTTCTGTAAGCCAAGAGAAGCCAAGCACCATCGTAGCTTCTCTAGCAGTACTGGTTTTGTGAACATGTCTGTGCAGTTCTCTTTTGTATGCACTTTCTCAAGAGAGACTCCACCTTCATCGATGACTTGTCTTACAAAATGGTACTTGATAGGTATATGTTTTGTTTTACTGTGATAGGATAGATTCTTAGCCAAGTGAATAGCACTCTGATTGTCACAAAGTAACTTTACTTTGTCTTGCATCCTTCCAAACTCACCAAACAAACCTTTCAACCAAACTGCCTCTTTGCAAGCATGTGAAGCAGCTACACATTCTGCTTCTATAGTGGATAAAGAAACAATGCTCTGTAGCTTTGACATCCAACTAATAGCTCCACCTGCAAGAGTAAAGACATAACCTGAAGTCAACCTTCTCTTGTCCAGATCACCTGCAAAATCAGAATCAACATAGCCACAAACTAACTCACGACCATTGTTATAGGTGATACAATAATCACTTGTGCACATTAGATACCAAAGCACCCATTTCGCTATTGCCCAGTTCTCTTTACTTGGATTTTCCATATACCTGCTGACAACCCCAACTACATGTGAAATGTTTGGCCTTGTACTAACCATCACATACATTAGACTTCCTACTACATTAGCATATGGTATTCGAGACATATATTCCTTTTCCTTTTTTGTACTAGGACATAAACTTGAAGAAATCTTAAAATGGGAAGCCAAAGGGACTGAAACTGGTTTCACGTCATTCATACCAAACCTCAAAAGTATCTTCTCAACATACTTTTGTTGTGACAACCAAATCTTACCATTCCTCCTATCTCTGAATATCTCCATGCCCAAAATCTACCTTGTTGCTCCTATATATTTCATATCGAACGTCCTAGCCATCTGAGCCTTTAACCTGTTGATCTTAGTTATGCTTTTGCTTGCTAAAAGCATATCATCAACATACGATACTAAGATAATGAATATGACATTATTCAATTTCTTAAAGTAGACACAATGATCATACTCACTCCTTGTATACTTCTGGCTCACCATGAAAGAGTCAAATTTCTTGTACCATTGTTTGGGCGACTACCTCAGACCTTAGAATGATTTCTTGAGCCTGCAAACAAATTTCTTGCTACAATTCTAAACGAACCCTTCCGGTTGTTCCATGTAAATTTCCTCATCCAAATATCCATGTAAGAAAGCAGTCTTACCATCTAGTTGCTCCAACTCCAAATCAAGCAATGCAACTAATGCTAACACAATTCAAATTGAAACAGTCTTTACAATTGGTGAAAAAATCTCATGAAAGTCAATATCTTCTTTTTGAGAATATCCTTTTGCTACCAGCCTTGCTTTGTACCTTTCCACCTTATCATCAACACCCTTATTCATCTTGTAGACCCACTTGCAACCTACAGTTTTTATGTCTTTTGGAAGTTCTACCAGGTCCCATGTAGCATTCCTCTCTAATGCCTTCATTTCATCCTTCATCGCTTCTTTCCATTTATCATTGTTCGAACCCTTCACAACTTCCTGATAGCCCAAAGGTTCATCATCATTAGTACTTAAAGAAACTGATGAAACAAAATCATCATACCTTCTTGGAGGAACTCTGACCTGTGTAGATCTCCTTAGGGAAGTTTTTGGTTCATCCACAATCTGTTGAATGTCATCATCATCCATGTCTTCCTCTGCTGCAGGAGACTCTTCATGAACATATTCTGAAACTTGTTCATGTTCACCTTCATTGGTTTCAAACTGAATTTGTTGATACTTTGGTGCTTCTTCCTGTTTCATTTGAACATCTACATTTGATTTGATGAGAGATAATTCATGAAATATTACATCTCTGTTAATGGTGATCTTGTGGGCAGTATGATCCCACAATTTGTACCCCTTAATACCATCACCATATCCAACAAAGATAAGCCTTTTTTACTTTGGATCTAATTTAGAACGTTGATGTTTCAGAATTAGAGCATAGGCATCACAACCAAAAACTTTAAGATTAGAATAATTACATGGGTGACCTGTCCATACCTCTTCAGGAATTTTGCATTATATTAGTGTTGATGGTGATCGATTCACCAAATAACAAGTTGTAGTTATTGCTTCTTCCCATATTTCCTACTGCAAATTGTCGTTACTAAACATACTCCTTTCTCTCTCTAGAAGAGTCATGTTCATGCGTTCAACAACTCCATTCTGCTGAGGAGTATAGGCATTGGTTTTATGCCTATCGATCCCAAATTCCTTGCAATAATTCTCAAACTCCATTGACGTAAATTCACCACCATTATCAGTTCTTAAACATTTAATGGATCTACCAGTGCTCTTTTCCACTAAAGCTCTAAACTGCTTGAAAACTGTAAATACATCAGCTTTACTCTTTAACATATAGATCCACACCTTCCTAGAGAAATCATCTATAAAAGTTACAAAATATGATGATCCTCCATATGAAATAGTAGGGGATGGTCCCCAAACATCATAATGGATATAATCAAGGATTCCTTCATTGGTGTGTCTTCTGGTTTATATTTTCCATAAATACAGGAAGTAACTTGCGATCAGTTAATACCCTTAATCCTTGTTCACTCATATGACCCAACCGTTGATGCCACAGTCAAACAGAATAATTGTCGTTCTCATATACTGTTGTAGCATGATCTGATTCAGTCCTTCCTTCTAACATAAACATGTTACAAACCTTCTTTGCTTTCATAACCAGCAGAATTCCTTTGTAGACCTTCATAACTCCACCTTGAACAATAGTCTTGTAACCTCGTATGTCTAAGACTCCCAAAGAGATTAGGTTGTTCCTAAGCTCAGGTACATGTCTTACATCAGTTAGTATTTTAACAGTTCCATCAAACATCTTAATTCGAATGCTACCAATTCCCACAACTTTAGATGAAATATCATTTCCCATGTAAACTACTCCATCATCTATAGATTGGTAAGTAATAAACCAGTGTCTATGAAGACACATGTGGTTTGAAGCACCAGAATCTAATAACCACTGTTGATCATGACATGAACCAATACTAATTGATAAAAAATCATCAACCATACCTGAACCTGTTGCTGAACCTATTTCAGTTTCATTTTCTTCCTTCGTCTCTTTTGGAGGGTCTTCTTTGGATGCTTGTTGTCGCTTCCAACAGTCCTTCTTCAGGTGTCCAGATTTGCCACAAAACCAGCACTTGAGCTTGCTCTTTCTTCCCTTCTACTTTGACCGAGATAAATCCCTCTGACCATGTCCTCTTTCTTTAGGTCTGCCTCTTATCATCATCGCCTCAGATGTAGAGGTTTCTATATTGGATTTCTTCTTTGTTTACTCAAACAGTAAAGCTCCAACAATATCGTCAAATTCAATACTTTATGTTGAACTGAAACTAATAAAAGTAACAAAATGATCCCATGACGCGGGCAAAGAACACAATAATGTAATTGCCTTATCTTCGGATTCGAATTTCAGTCCCATGCTAGTCAACTGAACTAAGAGAGTATTAAAAGTATTTAGATGATTGGCTATCTTAGTACCTTCCTTCATGCGAAAAATATACAATTGTCTTTCCAGGAAGATCCAGTTTGTCAAGGATTTTGTCATGTACAGGATTTCCATCTTTGACCACAAACCGGTTGTTGTCTTCTCTGAGACAATGTTGAACAATACATCGTCAACCAAACACAGGCGTATGGCACTTAGTCCTCTCGCATCCATCTCATTCTAGTCATTGTCTGTTATGGATGCGGGCTATTTTGATTTTCCCAAAAGTGCCTTCACCACGCCTTGTTGCATGAGAAGATCATGCATTTTAACCTTCCAGATCTTGAAATTGTTCTTGCCATTGAATTTATCAATTTCGAACTTAGCACTCCTAATAAAAATTAAAAGGGTCGTCGCACCTCCTATATGGGTGGCCTACGGAAATGTTTGGAAATTTACCCACGCGTTGACGCACCTCCCAGTATGGATGGCCTGTAGAAACTTCTAAAATTTATCCTTGAGCGAAGTGTTCAGTAGTGGCCGCCGTGACCTTCGAGAGAAGAGACCTGTGGAAATTTGGAGATTGACGCTCCCTTGACTGCCTTCTCCTCAAACCCGCTCTGATACCACTTGTTATATTTGTAAATGCGGAAACACCAATATCAAATAAGACAATCAATAATAATGCAGACAAGAAACACAACAATTTACGTGGTTTACCCAAACATTGGGCTACGTCCACCAAGCATAGGTATTGGTTGTCTTATTATTCAGATCAAGGATATTACAATAGGCTCACACTCATCTAACACACCTCATTACAATATTTCCTCAATTCCCCTTTATGCTTCTATGGGCTTACATCAATAATGAACAAAATTAGATTAGTTACATAACTAATTCTAAACTTGTGCATTCATACCAAATTAGCAAATTTGGTTGAAAAAACTACCACAAAAAAGACTCCTCTAAATCCGCTCATATCTACTAAATCTGGGAAATTCGTTAACATATTCAATAACTGTCACCATACCAATTACATTAACATTATAGTATGAAGGAGTTATCCCTACCCATTACTAAAACTATAAAAAAAAAATTGTAGGAGCTATGCAGTGGTAATAAAATGCAGCTTCCATGCATATGCCAGTGGTGGGTCCTTTGACCCCACATGGAAACTAGGTCCAGGGTTCCAACTCCATTTCTCTTTAACCCATCTGAGCAATCGCATGTCAAAAAGCTAGGCACGACTGACACACCCTCCATTTGAATTCCTTCCCAATATACTCCGAATTATCGGACGCAAGACATTTGACCATATGATTGGTCACGTTATGTAGAGCGACGTATTTGTCGGCAAATAGAGAGGGATTTATCTCGTCGACAGATGTGAGGAGCATTCTATGGTTCTAATGATTTCGGTGAAAAATATTCCCATTGAGCAATTAAACTTTTATATCCCAAGATGGACCCTATGGACCCAAATTAAACCAACGATTGGCTTTGCTCCATGTCCAACCAGAATGGAGCAAAGTCAACAGAATTCAACCAACGATTCACTTTGCTCATGTCCATTGGATGGACTTTGCTCATGTCCATTGGATGGACTTTGCTACATGTCTATTGAAGGGACAGACTCTGCAATCTATTTAAGTTTGGGTATATAGTCGGAGCCTGTGAACATGGCAATTAGCTAATTTTGTAAAGAAGGATTTATTTTCCGACTGTTGAATTTGGCCAAATCTTCCGGTATTATTAAAGTTTTTCCTCATTTAGGTTCATATGGTGAAATCAATAACTTTTGAATAACATTTAAAGTTTCTAACAAATATATATGTCAAAAAGGTTAAGTAACAAGGAACGAAAAAAATAAAAAAAGATCTTTGATAATGTTCATTCAATTTTTCTATTAAAATAAATTTTCCAAACAAATGAAATTTTAATGATAAGATGGAACTCTTCTTGCAAAGTTTTAGGATCATAATTTCTTCATAATAAAGCGGGCACTATGAATAGGAGTGGGTTAACTGGGGAGCAATTTTTCTTTCCTAGTTATTTTTTCGGTAAGTTTTTTAACGGGCCGCTTTTAAATTTATGGTCAATCGAGAACTCTGATCGATTTTTTGAGCATCTGGGTTGGGGTAGGTTTAAAATGGGGCAAAACCCCTAAAGTAAAAGTCTGAAATGCATGGAACATTGATCCATGCAAAACTCAGACTACCCTTGAAAATTTGACCAGATTCAAACCCATTTTTTGCCTGAAAAACTAAACTAGCTTACTCCCTATGAATACCCCTTTATCACACACTGTAACAAATTAACGTAACCGAAAAAATAGGCCGAGGATTAGAGTTAATAGTGGATATCGTAAAACAGTCGAGAAATATCGACTGGTCTCGCAGAAAAAGCATTTTAAAGTCACCGTCCCTCTTTTTTTTTAAACGGTGAAGTGCATAACGAGTTCAATTGGTCAACTCTAATCGTAAGGTGTTAGAATTACTCATTAAAACCCATTACTTACCCCAAAAAAGGTGGTTGTTTGAAAATAAAAATGAATCATAGTAGATGAAGTACTAAATGTAAATGTGGGTAATTGCAGAATTCACTTGTGAATTGTTTAAATATACAAAAATATAGGGTAGTCTAAAAGTTTTATCTTTTGGTTGGTTTTTGTTGATTTTTTTTATTTGATTTTGCTTGAAATTTGGTGAGGAATAGTTAGATATGCAGATTTGACTAGATAAGTTTGTATAATCTGAGTACTTTAAAGGTAGGGGTTTTTCTCCTAAATCTTTTTGACATGTATCGTTTATCTATACAATATTCATAATCATAGAAAGGTGAATCTATATAATGTTCATAATCATAGAAAGGTGTATCTATGTAATGTTCATAATCATTGAAAAGAGGTAGGCATTTTGTTAAACTACTTTGATATTTTATTTTTTTAATTTAATTTTATTATATTATAATAATGTTTTTAATAAATTTAAAATTATTTTTT
>SNQJ01S0005811.1:91179-103946 GCA_010110895.2 Picea sitchensis | reverse complement strand
TGGCATCTCATTCTTTCTATACCTATCATCAATAAAATCACTTTGAAAGAGACTTCCCTCAATGGGTATGAATTTAATGGCCAACCGGTTTCTAGATGAGGTTTCCCTAACCAAACAACCAAGCGGTTCAGCTATAAATGTCATTGATCAGGAAGAAATTGATCCACCAGAAGATATAGCCATGTTGATATGGGATCCTGACCTAATTATTCCTTCCGACGACCTATTTCAGTTTCAAGAACCACCCGTAGAGATCTCGGTTGCACAAATGTGAAGTAACGATCTGCATGTCTCAAAAGATCATACTACTACCCAAACTCTATGAGGAAGAGCGACTCCTGATCACCCGAAAGCACATTTTTCTCCCCGTAAGAACCCTATTAGCATCCATACCCAAGAAAACGTAGTTGAATATTTGAAGAAGTTGAAGGCTAATATATCAGTTATGGACATATGTAGAATCCCTCAGCAAAAATACTTCTTGCTACAAGATTTGAAATCAGTAGAAAACCCTACGACAATCAATGAATAGCAAAGAAATCTAACTTCCACAGATCTAGTAAATAAACCAACTGTGAATACCTACTCGGAAGATAAGAAGTGAAAACCCTTTGTCCCACCATTCCTTTTAACATTTGAAGTTTTCAATAGGAACCTCCACAATTGTTTGGTCGATTCAGGAGCATCTTCCAACATTATGCCATTGTCTGTTTGCAAGAAATTAAATGTTGTTCCTCTCAAAAGCGATAAACATGTAATACAACTAGACAAAACCCAGATGAAGGTCATGGGAGAACTTAAATATGTAATGATTAGAATAGCCATGCATCCTAAGTTTGTGCAAGTGATTGACA
Organism: Picea sitchensis; assembly: GCA_010110895.2. Taxonomy (NCBI): domain Eukaryota; kingdom Viridiplantae; phylum Streptophyta; class Pinopsida; order Pinales; family Pinaceae; genus Picea; species Picea sitchensis. The sequence goes on along the minus strand of SNQJ01S0005811.1, from coordinate 103,092 downwards.
TCATTGTAGTAGATATCCCATAAGCTTATGGAATATTGTTATTAAGTTGATATTGGTCTAAGAAGTTAAACGGATACTTTAGCACAAATTGGGAACACCTTTGGCTATCATTGAAGGGATACAAGAATATGATCAGAATTGATAGGGAAAGGTATCTGAAACATACTGTCACTGACCTAGAAACCTTGAACGAACCCTCATCGAAATATTTCCCTCTGTTAGGCAATTATTCATGTGATTCCTACTTTGTAAAATTCTCCCCTCTCTCGTCTGATGTCCCTCTTACTCAAAATTCTGAAATGGTTTTTCAAGAGAAATCGTCGATACTGACAGGGGAAACCCTCTTCTGTCAAGAACCTGTGTTAGAAATCACCAGAAAAAAAATAGGAGAGCAAGAAAGTAATAAGAAGGAAGAAATGGTTAACTTTCGCTCACAAATTTGGACCATATACTTTGATGGATCTAAATCACAGGAAGGATCTGGGGCAAGGTGCATCCTCATTGATCCAAAAGGTAAACTCCATTTCTTATCCTATAGACTTGAGTTCGAGTGCACAAACAACATTGTCGAGTATGAAGCTCTAGTACAAGGGTTAAATAAAGCCATAGACTTAAACGTCAAAGAATTGAAGGTTTTCGAAGACTCGGAGATTATCGTTAGACAAGTAAGGAATACTATGCATTGCAATTCCCCACACCTAAAGAATTATCAACATGAAGTGCATAGGTTAATAGAGCATTTTGAAGCTTTCAATATTACAGTGATCCCCAGATAAAATAATATCCTTGTTGATTCCCTAGCCGCAGCTGCTTCAAGGCTATCACCTTTAGAATATTATGAAGCCTCCTAGTTCACTATGGAGCTACTCTACAAACCATCAGTGCCTAACAACATTTCTAATTTGAAAGTCTTTGAAGGGGATGAACAAATCATAAACTTTCTAACTAACCAAGATAATTTTACGGAATTAGCTATTGACGATGAAGTATTCCAGGAACAATCAACGGAAATTGATCCTCGGATAGGTCAACCAACTGACAAATCGAAGTCTCACACAATCCCAAAGGGGATAGCTAATTTAGAAAATATTTTTGACCTAAAAGAATGATTTAAGGGGCCCAAAAATGCAAAGACCGGTAGTTCCTATCCCATGCATGACACTTTAAATCTAGGAACCCCGGAAAACCCAAAAAATATATATCTTGGCAAGACTATATCTAAAGAGCAAAGGAAATTTTATCTCAAAATGTTTAGACAATATCAGGATGTCTTTGATTGGTCTTACCGAGATCTGAAAACTTGTGATACCCGTATCATTCAACACACTATACCATTAAAACTTGAAGTGAAACACTTCCAATAGAAGCTCTGGAAGTATCATCCATCCCTGGAACCTCTCATGTGTCAGGAGTTGAAGAAATCTTTAGATGCCAAAATTATCTCCCAGGTAAGACATTTTGCATGGGTAGCAAATTTGGTTCTAATGAGGAAAAAGTCTAGAGAAATCCGCTTATGCATAGATTTTAGGAACCTCAACAGAGATTTAGAAAAGGACAACTACCCAATCCCACTAATGGAGCAACTCTTCCAGACCATGTTCGGTTCTCATATTTTCTCTCTACTAGACGGTTTCTCGGGTTACAACCAAGTTCTCGTTTTGGAGGAAGATCGTTTGAAAACCACCTTTCGAACCAAGTAGGAAACTTTAGCTTACAAACATATGCCCTTTGGATTAATCAACGCAGGGGAAACCTTCCAAAGGGAAACTAATGTAGACTTTCGAGGACTGGTCAACAAATGTGTGGTAGTGTATCTGGATGACGTAATTGTGTATTCAAAGAACAGAGAGGAACACATCCAACACTTAACCCAGATTTTTGAAAGGTGTATAAAATACAGTATATCTTTAAACCCTAAGAAAAATATCTTTGATTTGGAGGAAGGAAAGCTATTAGGTCATATTATATCCCAAGCTAGCATTCGCATAGACCCTGAGCGAGTCAAAGATATAACTCAAATCTTGTTACCTCACAACAAAAAGACAATGCAATCCTTCTTCGGGAAAATCAATTTTGTAAGAAAATTCACACCTGATTTCGTCGAGACTGTCAAACCACTACAAAAGATGATCCAAAAAGATGTTGAATTTAAGTGGGACGATGAACAAAAGGATTCTTTCAGCAATATTAAAACTGCTATATCTCAAGCCCCCCGTGTTACGAAGTCCTGATTTTAATAGATATTTCTTCCTCTATACTTTTGCCTCTGACCAATCGTTAGTTGCAGTATTGACTCAAAAGGATTATGACAACAATGAGGCTTCGGTTTCATTCATGAGAACTAACCTCCAAGGATCCGAACTTAATTATCCTGCTATTGATAAACATGCATATGTGGTATATAAAGCAGTAAAACACTTCAGATCTTACATCCTTAAGAACCATACCAAAGTAATTGTACCTCATCCTGCAGTTTGATCCTTGTTCACTCAACAAGAGATGGGGGAAAGAAGAGGGAACTGGATGGCAGTAGTTCAATAATTTGATCTAGATATAAAACCTGCCAAACTAGTTAAAGGGAAAGGGTTATGCAAACTTGCAGTTGAAGCCCAGGACTAAGTAAATGAAGACTCTGGATGGGAGAATGAAATGGAATTATGGTGTGGTGAAGCTTCATACATTTCCCCAGGGCCAGATTATTGGTATGAGAATTTGACTTATCTCTTGCACCATGGGACTTGCACAGAAAATCTCAATCCTAGGGAAAGGAGAGCTCTCAGGTTAAAATCCACACAATACCGCCTCATAAATTCGTTACTCTTCTGGGTTAATTATGATGGGGTACTCTTAAGATGTCTCGAACGTGAAGATGCAGACAAAGTTCTGAAGGAACTCCATGATGGCCTTGTTGGTGGACATTTTGCAGGAAACACCACCGCTCATAAGATATTGAGAGATGGTTATATTGGCCCACTTTGTTTAAGGATGCTCACACTTACACTAGAAACTATAAGACTTGTCAAATAAGCGTTGGGAGAGAGAAGAGAGCGGCAGTTCCACTCCAACCCATGATTGTTTCTAGGCATTTTGAGCAATGGGGATTAGATATCATAGGAGAAATTACACCAAGTTCTTCAAAACAGCATAAGTATATACTTACAGCCACTGATTATTTCATGAAATGGGCAGAGGCCATCCCTTTGACCCATGTAAACGAGAAGGTGGTAATCCAATTCATAGAACAACAGTTGATCACAAGGTTTGGTGTCCCTTATGTCCTAGTTTTTGATAATGCAGCTTACTTTTCTTCCACCTTATTAACAGAGTTTGCACTAGACAAAGGAATCATAATTATATACTCTGCAAATTACTATCCCCAGGGAAACGGAGTGGTAGAATCAACTAATAAGAACCTAGTGAGGATATTTATTAAGAAAACGGTTACGGATAACCAAAGGAATTGGAATAATTTACTCCACAACTCTTTATGGGTAGATAGAGTCACACCCAAGGAAGTTATAAGAAATTCCCCATACTTTTTAGTGTACAGACAGGAATCCATTCTCTCGAACGGGCTTTATCTTCCATCTCTTCAACTGGCCCAAGATTCCGGAGGACAACCTTCATCAACCTTACAACAGAGAATAGACACCCTACTCATGCTAGAATAAGAAAGAGAAAAAGCCAAGTCAAAATTCATAGGCCACCAATAGATCGTTAAAATATGGTTTGACAAACATAAGGCTAAAGAGAAGAACTTTGAAATAGGAGACTTGGTCCTAAGATGGGACAGAGCAAATGAGCCTAAAGGAAAACATTCTAAGTTTCAGAATCTATGGCTCGGACCTTTCCAGGTGACTGAGAAGATTGGGGCAGGCACTTATCGATTACAGAGTCTGAGAGGGGAACCTGATGCTCTCCAAGTAAACGGCCAAGCCCTAAAACAATATTTCTATTAACATAAAAATAAAAATAAAAATAAATACAATAAAAAAATTGTTGAGTTTCATTTTATGTTTCGTGTGCCTGTTTCATAAGTTTGTTTCAGCTATCTTGATTGCGATTTCGCCTTTGTTTTCTTTTGTTGTTTTGATTTCCTTACTTTGAAGGTTGTGTTTAGCAAGACAATGGTTGACCTCAAATTATGCGACATAGAGAAATTCGTTCCTAATTCATGTCTCATAGTCAAAGAAGCATTTAGGGGCCCTCTATCTAACCTGCGCAGATGAACAACTTTGGAGAATTGAAGAAAGGTCTATCGGTGGTCTGGTGAAACCTAAGGGAAAGTTGGTAAGATGAAAAGGACTACATGAACCTTGAAGATAAAGCTAGCAAAGGATTCACCCTAACCATCTCACTTTTCAAATTAATCAGACGTCATCCTCTCTCACTCGCTCAGGGAATTCTGCCGAAATAAAATTTAACTATACCAAAATGAGTGAACAGTGGGAGAGGGTATGTAGATATCTCCGTCAGGGCTATGGATGGTCGTTGGCAGCGGAGCAAGGTCTGTGATGTTGGGGTGACTATGTCATGGCTATGGATTCTCGCTAACATTAGAGAAACACCATAGTGAATGAGTAAGGGTAACTAAAGGCTCCATGCCAGTTAATGCTTTACTAGAATTTTGTAAAAGAAGGCATGAGTCAGCATTACAGGAAACGAAGGAGGAAAATAGGTTAAAAAAAAAACCCACAGGAAGACGCAAAAGCATCAACCAGAGAATTTTAAATGCAAGGGTAAAAGAACCTCTGATTTAAAACCAGTTAAGTTCTCCACCTGATTTCGCATCAACCGAGCCTAAAGGAGGAACAGAGATTCTTCTTTCGCCGAGTAAGTCTCCATTTGTTGAGCACTCAACATACCCTAAAAATTCTATGTCAAATTTTACTTTTGGGTACCACTTGATCTTTTTCACTGACTAATTCTACTTTAGTATGAAAAATGTTTCTTATGCTTATCATTTTGTTTCTCTTTTAAGTCTCTCAAAGTTTGTTTGAATCTGTGAAAACCCATAACTTAAAAGACTAGCATTTAAATAAATAATTAACAGTCCAAAACTTTTCCCTGACGCGCTCAAAGTTTCGACATCGAGAAGAATTAAGGATGAAATAAAATCATTCGAGAAAACCGCAGTCATCAAGCGTCGATCCTCATCAGCGTCGGCAAAATGAATTTGTTCTTTCGCAACATGAATCACACAAGGATATCGTCGATGACCGATCCCTTCGGCATCGGCAAAAGGAAAAAGGAGTAAGTGTTAACGAAGAGATAAAGGCTTTGTCGATAGTCGATCCACGATACATTGCAGCATCGACAATTTTTAGAAAGCGAGCCCGTAGAGAATGTGATAAGTTGATCCACGATCACCAACCCCTGATACCTTTCGGCATCGGCGATCCTAGGTTTGTTTTAACACATGCATCTTGTTGAAACCCTCGAATCCAATTGAGATACATAACTTAAACCACCTTTCCTCATCCACCATCTGTCGTTGCCAGAGTGGTCAAACATATGATCCAGTTTTTCCCTGAGTTGTTATTGGTTCTCGAGGCCCAAGTCGCACCCCAAATCAGTCTTTCCAAGTCAGCATTGTACGATGAAATTAATCAGCGTCGAAATTTCTGCTCATGAGAATACCAACAAGAACATTCACCATGTATCGTCGATCCCCAATCTGCCCACTAAGAAAGAGACGTGATGGGACGTTTTAGCGCTAAGATACATTGGATCCGAAGAATTTAAAGCACTAATTAATTCCAAATATCGCATTAGTTATTAATTTGTGCATGGATCAAATCAGCCGTTTGAAATTGTTGATAAGGCACACCACCATCCATGCCTCTGCCATCAACCTATGATGAATTGAATTGCAGGGATTTGACTACAGATTCTGCTTGATTTTCACTCATAACCTGAGTTAATTGGTTGATGCGACACGATAGGTTATTCCATGTTTAAATTCCTTTCAAGTTGTTTGTAACAAGATCATCGCGTGCAAAGAAGTTCAGATCACCCAAAGGAGTGAGACGAGCAATTCGAAAAAAAGGCTTCCAAGATCCCGTGAGTATTAAATGGCAGGTTTATCAAGTGTCACAGGTATGTACCATTCTGTGGGGTTTTATGCTTGACTTCATGCATTTTATCCAATGTAACTATGTATGCACACCTAAAGGATTAATTTCGAGTGAAGGAATGATGCCTCCAAGAAATCCAATCACTAGGCGGTCGTTGAGGGAGCCAAAGAAAAAGGAACCAAGGGTGGGAGAAGGCTCTTCCCCAGCGGCCGCAAAACAGTTGGAATTTTTCCCAAAACCGGAACCATTCATCAAAACATCCACCAAGAATATTTTCACTCAGCCTCCGGCCTTTGGAGACACAGAGGAAAGAATAGGGACCAAGGAAGTACTCCCGCAATGGGGAGAAATTTTCAAGAAGATCAAGCGAGAATAATTTCCCAAATATGCTTTGCACAGTGACCCTGGTACGAGAAAGCTCGACGATGAATTCTTTCCAAATATCCGAAGAGCATACCTCCACATGGTAGCGAGAAGAACTCTAGTTTTCCCCTGTGTAGAACTCCTGAAGTGGCTTATTGACCACATGGACACACAAATATGTTTGATTAATGATGACAACGGCGAGTGTGTCGGGGTTTTCCTTACGGTGGAGGTGCAGAATTACTACAAGCTCAGAGATCCAGAGGAGTGGCTTAACACCGATTTTGTTGTAGACTTCTATGAGAAATGTGACACCAGTCAGGTAATGTCTTTTTGGTGGAGAGAGGATAAAAATTACACTAATCGGACCTTTGGATGGTACCCGACGACCAACCTAAGGGAGTCGTATATCTACCTAATGGCCTTCCTCTACCGGTTGCATGGGGAGAAATATTTCTCCAGGTTTTCAGAGGCTTGGATGCCTCTTGCTTATACTGTAACTATTTCCCGAAGAGGTTTTAACTAGGGTGCCATCATCTCCAAACAGTCGAGAACTTGCATACAACAAGCTCAGACGCCGAAAGAAGGAGAGACTTCATCCTTCTACATGGCTTCCTATTTATTGGACGTCATTTGTGCCTGAAATGCCTTCGCCGAAATGAACTTGAGATGGCACTCCTCAAAACTCCCGGTCCATGTATACTTCGGCATCTTGTGGGAGAACAGGTACAAGAAATCATACTCTCTCATCTGCAATCAATTTATCGTGCATATTTATTTTATGATTTTCAAGAAAGAGTGTCCAAGACTATCACCTGTTTCCAAAAAGATGATATCAAAGGTTGTTCATTGGTATCAGGATGAGCATGATACCTACATCAGGTTTTTTGGAGCCACCAAAGCACCACACCTATTACTGGTGTATGTCCCTAATCAAATAGTAGTATGGGAAATCTGCTACCAAACCATCCTGCAAGGTTACAATGTTACTCTGGTAAAAGATAAGAAGCGGGCGTTCATACCTTATGGATTCCATATAGGTTTCTACATGGTAAAAGACACATCTAAATACAAGCAGGAAGGGTTGAGCCAATTGGAGTTATGATTTCATACTGGCCATTTTTTCAAACACGACCCAAAGGGTCTAGTTTTGAAGCATGAATCTCAAGTCTCGTCCTGCTTGCCATACGCCCATGACAGGTTCAAAGATGATATCTTCACGGAGAACGCTCAGGATTGGGATGAATTTGTGTCAAGGATGGTCAATCCTAGAATGACCAGGTTCAAATCCATGAGCCTAGATGAACAAACGGAGACCCTCGAACAATCGGCTCAAAGAGCTCTCAGGGCAAGAGAAGAAAAGATAGCATCTAAAGTAGCCAAAGAAATCGAAGCCCCCTTGATAGCCCCAACACAAGGCAGAGATATCCATTTTGCATAGGACGCGTGGGAAAGGGGACTACTCATGTTAGAACGAGCGCAACAGGTGCTTGATCAGCTACAAGATGACCCAAACCTATGAGAAACGATAGGATCCCCTGTCGATAACCCAGAGAGAATCCAGGTGGGAAAAAGCGGCCCCGAATTTATAGATATTGATGGAATTTATGGATTGGATAACCTTGAATTCACGATGCCACCGGCTGGATCGCCGACAGGTGTGGCAAATCAACCATAAATAGTTCGGGTATCAGTGGAAACTGGCACATCAAACCCCTTGAGCGAGTTTATAAAGAGATATGATGATGATGAGAGCCCGGAGGTATCTCTCGGGACCCCTATGCATATCGAAGAAGAAAAGGGACATCTTCTCTTGTCCCTGAGGTCCAAATCAAGGAGGTTCTACAGAAAGAAAAAGAAGCTGAGGATGCCTTAGACATAGAAAATCTCGATGCACCAGAGTCTCAAGCGGACAGTCTGAAAGACCAACTGGGGTCGGACGAGCCAAATAAAGGAGCACCGCAGCAGGAAGTCGGCATTTCAACGGGCGGTGAACAAGTAAGTGTTGAGTCCATCCCTGACACCTTTATTTTAATCGATGACCAAAATCCCGATGAATGGAAAACAGAAGCCGAACCTTCAGAACATAATGAGGAAGTTCAAGAACCTAACCTCGAACAAGTGTACACCATCCGAGGTCTAGGAAATACACTCACATGGGGAGATCAACAGATTCCCGAACATGTGGATGAAGTAGCTGACATATATGTGATCGCCTATGATCAGAGGAGGAAGGCTATTGTCCAAAGGACCACTAAGAATAGGAGGATCACTTTGGATCGCTCCATCCTCATCACTACAAAGGAAAATTTGATAAAAACAGAGAAATTTACGTAGCCCCAACGGAATAGCGAAGGTTCCCATATGCTAACACCTGCAAGGAACTGTTCATTAGTTGGTCGGAGTATGATAAAATTCACCCTTTCAAAGTAATATCTTGAGATTATTGTTGGAAAAATGATAGGAGAGAATGCCATGTGGCTAATTCTGTTTTGTTTAACTGTACTTTAGCCATTATTTTTAGTTAATTTTATGTTATAAATAAGAGCATCGAACGATTAGTTAAGGGTTGATGGTTGTTGCAAGAAACTCTCTTTTCTGGTTTGTTAAGAATTATTTTGAAGTTTCCTTTAATTGAGAAGTCCTTCTGGACCAAAGACAAGTTATATTTTCATCAAATGCATGTGTGATTGGACATGGAGAAGAACTATTTCCTATATTGTCTCATGAATGGATGTTGTAATGAGTAAGAGCTATTAAATTTATTGTTAAGTTATCTGATGCAATAATTTACAGTTCTTTTCTTTAATGAAGAAGATGAATCGTTTTGTTATTATGTGATGGATGATTAGAGTAGGTGAATTATTTTTCTTTCCATTATCTTATCGCATATGTGTTTTCTTTTTGATAATTAGTATCTCAGACGGTAATTGGTTGCTCACATGGTTAACGTATTAGTACTAGGCATGTGGTATAAAATTGTCGTTTGCATGCTTGAGTAGCGGGTTATCCCAAGATAAGCCTCTTCTCTAGTAGTTAAACTTAATCTTGTTTGTTGCCAAGTTGGTTTATACAGGCTTACATCTTATACTGGTCCCACCTAAGAGAAAATACAAAAAGAGAAAGTTTGAACTGAAGGAGACGCCTTAACAAGAAAATGTAAAGCCCATCGATTAAATTGGCCAGATCGCAAGATATGGAGAACCATTCCACTATTAAACGTTGCATAGTTTAATTGGGCCTTGGTCGCGGGTTTGGTTCCTGCTGTTGAACTAAATGGATTTAGGACCCATCAATAGGAAGTAGTTTTGAACTTCATTTCTTTCCTATGTAATTATATTTTGATGCATGCATCTACTCCATCATGCTCCCCTTTCCCATGCCTAGACTTGAAATAGTTCCAAATATGTGGTACCTTGAGTTTTTTGTGCAACATACACAACCATTAAAATAGACGAGCATTTTTTAACTATCATGTGCAACCATATGACCAAATCTAATGTTGATCCATCTGTGTGTTCTTCTCCTTAAGGTGATAGTAAAATAAGTGAAAGAAATTTTGTATGTAGGCTAAGTGATGGCACTGATCATTGCTTATGTAGAAGTGATACTCCTTCAATATAACTATGTTTTTTTCATTATTATCCAACCCATTCTTGTATGTGATATCGACCATTATGTTGACTTGCTCTGACTGATAATATTTTCTTTGAATCTCATTTTTCGGTTGAAGAGTGTATTTATCAACAAAATCAACTAACTATAAGACAATACCAATAGGAAATGTATTTTTTCATATTCTAAAATGCTCATCCTACCATCAAGCCACATGGACATGCTGAAGATATTGTTGTTTCTTTTCAACAAAGTCCTTGATGAAGTCACATACTCGTACCAGGGAAGTCACCAATTGTATATTTTTTATTTCCTTCCCTCCATCAATATCATATGTGACATATTTAAATATTTGCAAGGTAACCTTCTTCATCCCCAATACATACTCATCACTTACATGGATGCACTTTATTAGTAATTTCATTCCATCGAACCTGGTGCATGTATGTTGGCACGCAAGGCAGACCCTAGGTTCATAGTATTAAACAACCAACAAAACCCTTAAACGCTAGCCATTTCAGAATCACCTGCAAGCAATTGAAGTCTCACCCAATGTATCTATAGGGGTTGTAGGAACAAATATTTTGTAGTGATGAGGGGAAGTGAAACAATTAACATGCTCCTCCTAACTATCTACTCAGGTGCATAGTTTCCATTAGTTCACAATGTTGATCAATCCTTATACTCTATGTGCAACATTTCCCTACTTAACTTTCATTTGTTCATTCATTACTTCAGTATGTGTCATTACCATAGAATATATATATTCAAGTTACTAAAGAATTTATCATCATAGCGCATTATTAATAACATGTTAACCATTCATCATATCTACGCTAATCGTATATCACATTCATCAGAAAAGAACACATACAACATCACATCAAGACACAGGTTTTGTGTGGTTCACCCCAATCCTGGGATACGTCCACAATGGTTGTATTATTATATTAATCATTCATAACCATATTACGGTTGTGCACTTCACACTATGCACTGCGCTTACAAAATATGCAATAGTAACATTACCCAAACCTGCCTAGTCATTATGTTGTAGTGTGAACCTACCCCCGAAAACCCCAGTTATACATCTGTGTACTTAGCATAGACTGAACTCGTTTCTCCTACATGAACTTGTTCTCCTCATCTCTCAAACTTACGAACCCCCTCTACCCAAAAACCATTTACATATTTATACTTAAAATTAGGTTTAATACCATTACACTCTTAGTTACAAAGTGGAAAAATGTCCTCAAAATCCTAACGGCTTAGAACTGTTTTCTTCCTTTTATGTACCGCTCCATCACTTTTTCATTTTCTGTGTGCTTTGACTCCTTAAAATACACTCGTGTTGCATGTTCTGGTCTAACTTCTAACCACCTTTTATTCTTTAACTTGTCACAACACAGATCCCAAAACTAACCCAACAGGCCCCCAACACTCACCTATGGATCGCCATTCAAGCCTATTTCCATTTCATCATGAAATTTTCAAATTTTTCTTTTTTTTTCATAGTTTTCTCTCTGGCCTCTATCGCCTTCTGCAAAATTGTGTCAAGTGTCTCAACAGTAATCCTAGATTGTAATTTTTCGTTGATTTCTTCCATTTCCTGTTTGACCCACCCTTGTGTGGATGTTATGGTTGTTGTTACCATGTAAGCTTCTTCTTGCAAAAATTTTATCTTTTGTGTGTGAGCATGTTTCTCTGCTCTGAACTGATTCATTTCTGAGTACATATTATGTTCTCGTCCATAGCAGTAACCACCTATGTTGGTGATAATATCCCCATTATCTCCTTAATTTTTTGTGCCTTGGTCTACACAGCTTCTATCTTCTGGCTCAACTCTTGCAGCTCCACA
>SNQJ01S0005811.1:72207-86153 GCA_010110895.2 Picea sitchensis | reverse complement strand
GTGTCCAAGAAGGAGGATTGTATAAATTGAAGGGACGCTCATATTCAGCATTGATTCACAACACTATGAATTCAAGTGAGATATGGAATAGGAGATTTTTCCACCTACACTATAGAGATTTACTAATCATGAGAAAGATGGTAACAGGACTACCTTAAATTCAGGTGAATCCAAATGGCGTGTGAAAAGGTTGTGCACAAGGCAAGAATGTGAAGAACCCCTTTCCAGGCAGTGATAGCAGAGCCAATGGAGTCTTGGATATTGTACACTTAGATGTATGTGAACCGATGTCAGCACCATCACTCAGCAGGTACATATATTATGTATCTTTTATTGATGATTACTCACACAAAAATTGGATTTACTTCTTGAAGTCAAAAGGTGAAGTATTTTCTAAGTTCAAGGAATTCAAGGCACTAGTAGAAAACCTAAAAGAAAGGAAGATAAAGACATTGATATCAAACAATGGAGGAGAATTCACCTCAAATGAATTATTAGATTTCTGCAAATAAGTTAGGATTAAGAGGGAGCTCTCTACTCGCTATAATATGCAACAAAATGGAGTGGAAGAGAGAAAGAATTGGACGATTATGGAAGCAGTGAAGGCCATGATACATGATCAAGATTTATCTATGTATATATGGGCAGAATTTGTGATGACAGTTGTGTACATACAGAGCAGAAGTCCCCATAGAGTTCTTGAAAACAAGACATCGGAGGAAATGTTTTCAGGAGATAAGCCAGAGGTCAGCCACCTGAGGATATTTGGTTGTCCTGTATATGTGCATGTCCCCAAGGATAAGAGAACAAAGTTGTACCCATCTGGAAAGAAAGGTATATTTTTTGGGTACAGTGACACATTGAAGGCCTATAGAGTATACATTCCCACTCACCGGAAATATTATCAAGGATGTATCCTTCGATGAGGATGTATATTTTCACAAATCAAAGCAGGGTCATGCAGAGGAATCTCATGACGAAGAGAATGGAGTTCCTAGAGCCGCAGAGACAAGAGAAGTGGAAGAATAGGAATCCATTCCTGAGGATCGGGATATGGCCAAACCACAGAGGCATGTGGAGAATCCTACACAAAAGAGAAGGTCGGCTTGGGAAAAAGAGGCTATCAAAGATGCAGAGAGATATGGTGCCCAGGATGGATAATCTAGGAAATTCAAGAAACCAAAATTGTATCCTGGCTATGTGGAATTGTTGTGTGATATCATTAATGTAGAGCCTACCAGCTATGAAGAATATGCAGGAAATAAAGAATGGAAGGATGCCATGGTCGAGGAATACCAGTGAATAGTGAAGAATGACGTTTGGGATGTGGTTCCCAGACCCAAGGAAAAATCATTTGTGAGCTCCAAGTGGATATTCAAGACGAAGCATGTTGCAGATGGAAGGATTGAGAAATACAAGGCTAGATTTGTAGCATGAGGATTTTCTCATAAGAAAGGAATCGACTATGAGGATATTGTTTCTCTTGTGGAAAGATATACTTCAATAAGGGATGTTCTTTCAATAACCATTGTGATGAAATGGAAGGTTCATCAGATGGACGTGAAGACGAAATTTTTGAATGGGGTATTAGAGGAAGAGGTTTACGTGGAACAACCATAAGGATTCGAGAGACATGATAGGGAGATGCATGTGTGTAGGTTAAAGAAGGAATTATATGGATTGAATTAGGACTGGGACCATGGTATGGTCAGATTGATGGTTTTATGATGAGATTGGGATTTACCAAGAGCAGTGAAGATCCTAAACTTTACTTCAAGGTTGAGGATGATGGACTAGTGATATAACTACTATATGTGGATGACCTATTCTTGACAGGAGTGGAGAATCTCATCATTGAGTGTAAGAGAAAACTCGTTGCAAAGTTCAAAATGAAATACCTAGGTTTGATGCACTACTTTTTGGGTCTAGAGGTATGGCAAAGGAAGAATGAGATCTTCTTAAATCAGGGGAAATATGTTGTGGAGATCCTAAAGAGGTTTGAGATGTTGGGTTGTAAATCGATGGATACACCAATGGCATCAAATATGAAGTTATTGGATGATACGACTTCATATGTTGCGGATGCTACATTATACAGGAAGATGATTGGATCATTGATTTATTTGAAAAATACACGACCAGATATATGTTTTGTTGTGAACACCTTGTGTCAGTACATGGTTGACCCCAAACGTGTTCACTAGATTGTAGTAAAACATGTGATGAGGTACCTTAAAGGTACAGTGGATTATGGTTTTAAGTATGTTTCAAACAGTGAGATCATTCTACTTGGATATTCGGATTCAGATTGTGTTAGTAGTGTTGCAAACCATAAAAGTACATTAGGATGTTGCTTCACTTTGGGATCCAATATGATTTCATGTATCAGTAAGAAGCAATCATGTTTATCACTTAGTACAGTTGAGGAAGAGTATGTAACATCATGTGCAGCAAGTCACGAAGCAGTGTTGCTTCAAAAATTACTGACTGGATTATTCGATATTGCGATGGAGGTGACATGTATCTTGTGCGAAAACTAGAGTTGTATAAAGTTATCAAATAACCCGGTGTTTCAGTAGAGGTCAAAGCATATAGAAATAAGGTATCACTATATCAGGGATATGGTGCAGAAGGGAGCAGCGAAGCTCCAATATGTGTCTACTGATGAGCAGGTTGTGGATGTGCTAACAAAGCCATTGTCTAGGATGAAGTTCAAGTACTTTAGGGACAAGCTCAGTGTAGTCCCTCTTCAGAGGGAGTGATGGATTCAGATGTTATCGTAGGGTAGTGGATGTCATGATGACATCTTGAAGCTATTGGAAAACTACCCACTGGCCCTGGATGCATGCTGAAGAGACGAGGTATAGGTGTTATCGCAGGGTACTAGATGTCATTCATAAGATATCTGAGCTTTTTGTGGGAAACTAGATAGTCTCATGATGACATGTTGTAGCTATTGGAGAGCTACCCATCGGCCCTAGATGCATGTTGTGAAGTCACTATGGATTTCTTGTGATGTATATATTCGTGTGTCCGACAGTCAATGGCCATGAGCTCGTGTGGATGGCAGCAGTGTTAGAGTCTGTGTCAGATAGAATACCTTCCTCATTAAGAGGGAGTGTTGATATTTTATGTAATTTCGGAATGTATTCCTAAATGTAATTGTATTGTTTATTGCTAAGTGTAATTGTGAAAGGTTTTATTGATAAGTCACGTATTTTAGGTATTTTAGAGTATAAATAGAGGTTATATCAAGTCATTTTGATCACTCATTGAATATAAGTACAAGAGAGTAGTACGCACTTATCTAGGAGGTTATTTTTGGTTCGTTTATGGGTTTCTTTGGTATTGATTTCATGAAAGAGCATTGTATGATATTGTACATGTTGGAGGAATCTATAATGAGAAAAGTTTGTAGGATTTTCTCCCCCTTGAGGGTTTCCCTGAGGATATATCTTATTGTTTTATGGATATCTATCTTTCAATTGTGATCCTTTTGCATATTAAATAATAATAAAAGAATATAATATTTTAACTGTTGGAAAAACAAGAAGAAATCAATACAATCTACACATGATTTTGCTTCTGCCCATCTAGTCAAATAATATGTTGCAGTAATTATATATTTCTCTCTTGATATTCTAGTTGGTGGGTCAATCAGCCCAAAAAAATCCATTTTCCATTTATCAAATGCTTGTAATGTAACTTACGGGTTCAAAGGAATCTCATCCCTCCTGGATGGCCTTCCTACTCTCTGACAAACGTCACAACTCTGACAATACTCCTTAGCGTATTTATGTAGCGTGGGACACCATAGTACATCTCGTAGGATATTTTGTGTTGGTTCCTTCCCTACATAATGACCTCATTCTATACCTTCATGTGCCTCTGCTAGTATCATTGGTTTTTTGTGTTCCACTACACATCGTTGCAATATCCCATCTATGCCTAACTTATATAAGTTACCTACTATCAAATAATAATCTTTTTCTTTCACCACTAGTTTTTTTTTGTGTGCCACTATCATATCGGTTGGAGCCACTCCTGTACTCAAAAATTGGACAATGTCTATGAAGAATTCATCCACCATTTGAACTGAAAACAAGTGTGCATCAGGTAGGCTATCGTCTATATTCCATGTGTCTTCTTCTGATAGAATGTGCAATAGGTGATCAAGTCCTCCATTCAACTTCCATGTATTTACAATGACTTCAAAGTCATATTCTTGGAACAACAACAACCATATGCAAATTCTCCCCCCCACCCCTCCCAACACTGGCTTGTTCACTAGATATCTCAATGCATAATGGTATGTATACATATTGAAGTGGTACCCTAATAAGTAGTGTTTGAACTTATGTAAAGAATAGACCATCACCAGATCTTCTCTTTCTGTCATCATGTGATTTTTCTCTGTAGTTGACAACTTTCTGCTAACAAATGTAATCGGGTGATATAGTTCTCCTTATTCTGGTTGGGCCAAGACTGCACCTAGATAAATGGACGACGCATATACATGAACATGAAACTTTTTGTTCCAATCTAGGAATACCAAAATGGGCACGGTAACTAAATTTTGGTTCATCATATTCAGGCCTTGTAGACATTCTTGATTCCATTGAAACTTAGCTTATTTAATAATTTCTCCATCGAAGTTGTAATATACACATGACCCTTAATCAATTTCCTGTAATAGCTTGTATGACCCAATGTTGTCCTCAATTGTCTNCATATTCAGGCCTTGTAGACATTCTTGATTCCATTGAAACTTAGCTTATTTAATAATTTCTCCATCGAAGTTGTAATATACACATGACCCTTAATCAATTTCCTGTAATAGCTTGTATGACCCAATGTTGTCCTCAATTGTCTCACAGATGTGGGCAGTGGTAATTCAACAATTACATCTATCTTCATAGGATCAACCAACAATCCTTGTTTACATATGACATGGCCTAATAGAATTTCAGAAGGTGCACAAAAAATGCACTTCTTCAAGTTTAAGGAAAAATGATATTGCCTGCATCGATCAAGCATTAATTGCAAAGTTTCTATATGATCCTTTAATAGACTAAACACAGCCTAGTCATCTAAATACACTTCAAGAAACTTATCAATAAATTCCTTGGATGTTGCAACTACTACCCTAAAGAATAGTGCAGGTGCATTCTTCAAGCCAAATAGCATTACTCTATACTGGTATCTCCCCCATTGTATTGTAAAGGTTGTATAATTCTTGTGTTTTGGTGTGATTTTGATCTGATAGTATCATGAGAATCCATCAGTGAATGAGTAGGCATCCCACCCTCTAACATTCTCCAATACTTTGTATGTGAATAGGGTTGGGAATGGATCATGTAAAGATGCATCATTTAACTTCCTTATATCAAAAAACATTATAATCCCCCCTTTTTTCTTATCTTAAATTTCCATAGGACTTATCCATTCTGACTTTGCGACAGGATCAATGATACCAATTTCTATCATTCTATCCATTTATGCCTTCACTTTCTCCATGTATTTCGGATTCAGCCTGTAGGGTCTTTGTCGTATTGGCTTAGCATCTGGATTTAATGGGATCTTCATCTCTCCCAGTTCTCTAGAAATTCCCTTCATCTCTGAAAAAGTAGTCGATAATAAATCCTAATACTCAGGCAATAGATCTGCAACTTTTTCCACAGTTTCATCATTCCAATAATCTCCAATATTTGAAAATTTTGGGTTCTCCTTTGTGCCAATATTCACCTTGTGCACCTTTAATTGCTTTGTGTAAGAAGAGGACTCAAGCTCTGGTCCTTCGACTATGTGTTTTTCTTCATTCTCTAGTACCTACATATTCCTTAGTTCTTCTTCTTCTTGATCTACTTCAGCAATATTGTAACATTTGAGTAGTTTGTGCACTGTTGTATGTATTCAGTGCTCACTACACATAGGTACTAGTTCTATCTGATCTTCTATTGCAAAAATCTTACCTTTCATTGCTTTTAGAATTTCATCTACTAAGCGGGGCTCAGCTTCAAAACTAAATGTTACCTTGAACCTCTGAGTTAGCTCCTCCTAGTCTGTTGTTTCTCTACATACCTCCAATTCTATATACCAATTCTTAGGAATCATATCGAGTGTATGTATTAACCTGTGTGTCCACTCTTGTTTAGTCACATGTCTCCAAGTCGCAACACATTATACAATATGGTCTGTCAGACATCTTAACCCTGTGTATTTCTGCTCATTTTCTTCATCTTCTAGTTCAAATCTAATATGCAACAATCATTTACACTACTTCCAATATGTTATACCTTCCTTATGCATCATCCACCATCTCACAAGATTTTCCTTAAGAGAAACATCTAATGCTAACARTATTTTTTGTCCAGGTATCTGGAATTTGAATTCCTTAATAAAAGATCTTACATTAGTTAGACTTCCATACATGGGTACATCACTTACCTCTATCTCAATCCAACACAAAGAACGAGTTATACGAGAACATATTCGGGTCAATACTTCATGTAATCTATGCTACCAATTTTCGAACCCTTCTTATGATTCTGATGCACAAGAGTTGATACTTCTCCAACTGAGTACCCCATATACAATAGGGTTAACGTAGTCTTCCATTTGCACGGTCATATTGTATAGGTTGTCTATTTCTTTTCTGGCAGGTTCTCTATACCTTCTTGCTTATGTAGGGTCTAACAGTGATGTGATCTTCAGGTCTCCTACTTCAAAAATAATTTCTCTCTTCTTCAAGTTGATAATCATATGATTATCAAAGGCCCATTCTATTCCAAGCAATGTCGAGTACGGTTGGCTATTATCCACAATCTACCTCAAATTCAACTACACTGCGTACACCATCTTTGTTAATTGTTACTCCTAATAGTCTTCCAATTGGCACTATCCTATGTTGGTTTTCCAATCTTAGTTGAATGGGTGACCAGATTAACTTAGGTTTCCCCATCATTTCCAATGTTTTCCTAGGAAGAACATTCACATCTGATCCAAAGTCAAAAATGACATTGTTCATGTCATAATCCCCTATCTGCTCACTTAGTCATAATTCTATGTGTTTCCTCTTATTTTGAACTATCCTATGTGTAGTTGGCACTTCTCTATCCTAAGTACAGTGGTCAATAATTTCATGCATGGTATCCAACGTTGTCTCATCCTTCATCAATTCCACACAACTCTTTAGAAAATCCTTCAAAGTGTGTACCTTATCAGCTGGCCTATCTGAAATAGTGTGATCATATATTGATGGCATATCGTATACTGGTGTTGTTGATGTATATGTTATCCAATCTGGTTGTAGTATTTCCTTCCTAGCTTGATAATAAGTTTATTTCTATTTTTTTGGGTTTAACGATGACATGGGCTCAATTTCTTTCCTTACCCATTGCTCGATATTTTCCTTTCCTTTTTTCGTCGCATCTGCTTTGGTTCTAGATCCTACACATGTAACTGTGGCTATTTTGGGTTGGTCATCACGCTATTCTACAGTTATCATCTGTATATTATGATTATGGTTCTGATTTCCTCTCACCTTCCACTTCACTATCAATTGAGGACAATATTTTGTCACGTGATCTAATTCTTTGCAGTATCTGCATGTCGTGCAAGGATTTGGACAGTCTCTCACTAAATTTTCTAGTTGATTTCAATTGTAGCATATGATCGGTCCCTCCTTCAAACCCTCCCTGTCCTCAACCTCTCCTAAATCCTCCTCGTCCACCTTGGTTAAATCCTCTTAGATTATTATATTGTGGAACTCCCCCTTCTGCTGCAACATTCTCTTCCTGGATTCTATATATGTTTGAAGTGCGCTCTCTCATTAATTCAAAGGCATGACAGTATTTCTCATCATGTACTACAGATTTGCAAAAATTACAAAATGGGATTTTGGGCATACTCAAGTACTTATGTAGAAGTGGACATGCAGTCGAATGATGCCCCCAGGTCTTGCATATTTCACAATACCCTGCTCCTCCTAGTAATGGGTTCAGTGCTCATGAGGCCATTTACTGCACAAATGTTGGACACTCATCCTTACGATGGCTTTCTTTCTTACATGTTATACACCAAATTTTTTCACACTTTTCCTTGACCTTAGTAATATCCCACAACTAAAGGCTCAATGCTGCTAGTTTTGCCTAGACTTGTGCCATCCCTGTGTTACTTTATCCTATAGGAGAGGATTCTAGCTTCATCATTATTTCCAATGCTTCTAGCTGCAACATGACCTTATGTTGCTCAATAGATAGTGGATGTATGGAAATAACCCTACCATAAACCATTCCCTATGTTATTCATCGATAATCTGAAATGCTAATCTACCCATCACATCCTTAAACCTTTGGTCATAATCCCAAATCATCTCATTCTATACTCTCTTAATTTCCTTCAATTCTGTGATATATTGCGATTCAAACTTTGAATTTATAAATTCCTTCAGTAACGCTTGTCTAATTTATGCTAAATTTCTTAATCGTCATGCTAGTGTAGTGGTCTAATATTTCATATACCATAACAACACATGGTTTCTGAACATTTTCACCAATGATGCAAACTTCATTGCTTCATCTTATACATTCTCCATGGTCCATATAATCTCACATGTGAATAGATGTTTCTTTGGATCCTTCGACCCCACTCCAAGGAATTCAGGTATCCTCAATGTATTATCTATTCCTGACATTGCACTATGTGTACTACTTGATTGTCTCTGGTTCGTTGTGCTAATTACACTATTCTGACTATAGTTTTGACATCCTTCACTAACTAAAATTTATCTTGAACAAGTTCTAGTTCCTGCTTCAATTATAAGTGACGCACAAGGGGTCATGGGTTCGAAGCATATTTTGATCTGAGATGGACTTCCTTCTATCATTGGACATTCCTGAGGATCCTTTTCTTTCTCTTTCCTTTTTATGTATGGTTTGATTTGGAGCACTGCAGAGGGGTATCTACTCTCTACTGCATTTTGTTGCTCTCCTCTCTGAGTCTCATTCTTTGTCCTACTATAACTAAACCTCTTCCCACAATGCAATAATCAAATCTCATTGTCTTCTTCTTTCGATATCCTCATTCCATTTGTTCCTTCATCATTTAACTCATCTCTTCTCATACCATCCTCTGGTCAGCCCCCGATTCCCCTATGTGCGCAAAGGTCCCTAGCAGTCAAATTCCATTTTCATAACATTCTTATCACATAAAAAAATATTTATCCATGTAGACAACAAGTTTAAAAATATTCTACGCAAACCCTTGAAAAATTCCCTTTCTGTGAAACTATAAGACTGGGTACAATCTATTGCAAATTATGTAATATAACCCTCTAGTATGTTATTCAACCAGAACTTGACTGCGTGAGAAACATTATGACTTATTATATTCAGTTCTCTAATCTGTTCAAGATTCCAATTTGTCGGAGCCCCAGCTCGATACCTTCCAACATTCTCTACAAATCTTTCCAACCATTTAGTCAATATTATAGGAAATTCGCCAAAGAAAATTTCATGCAGATATGTGAATACATACCTTTGCAATCATTGCTCATAGTTGAGTTGTGGGTTACTATTATTTTCTCTATAAAAGTATTATTATTTTCTTTGAAACCATTATGATATCTCCTCCTTATTTGGCCTCCAAAAAATTCCCCTCAATTACAGATCTCGGTCCCGGCAACAGAACCATTTGTTGGCGCCCAGGGAAGACCCTAGGTTCATAATATTAAACAAAAACAAAACCCTTAGACACCATCCCTTTCAGCATCACCTACAAGCAAATGAAGTCTCACTCGAGGCATCTATAGGGGCTTCAAGAACCAGTCTTCTGTAGTGATGAGGGGAAGTGAAACACTTAGCATGTTCCTCCTAACTGTCTACTTAGGTGCGTAGTTTCCATTAGTTCACAGTATTGATCAATCCTTATACTTTGTGTGTGAAATTTCCCTACTTAAATTTCATTCGTTCATTCATTACTTCATTATGAGACATTACCATAACATAGATGTATTCAGGTTACTTAATCATTTATCATCATTGTGCATTATTAATAACATGTTAACCATTCATCAGATCTATGCTACTCGTCTATCACATTCATCAGAAAAGAACACATACAACATGTTGGTTATTTACTTTATCTACTCTTATATAGATTTAATGTCATAAGTTTACCCAAGTTCATATTTGAACAAGCTTCCAACAAAATCCCTCTAAAACTATCGGCCCCCTGGTAAACCAGAAGGCGGCGTAGTACACAAGGTGCACTGCGAAGTCTCACCCAAGATAGTTCTATGACTGCATTGCTCAGATGCTTAGATGCGTGCATCCTAGGAATGATTGGGGATATATGACTACACCCTACGATCGTCATTCATTTACTAGATCATACATCTATATTTATTATACTATCATTCTTACTCATGCATGTGAAATATCAAATCTAACTAATTCATTCATTCATCTATCTAACATCTAATAATCAACACCAAAGAATATAAATCACATTTAGTCGCATAACGCAAGGTCTACCATGGTTCACCGCGCCTGGGCTACATCCACAAATATTTGGCTATTCTGCTCTTTTATTATTTTGGTTCCAACACTACAGTGTCTCGCGCCTTACAACTCTCCATAAAAACATGTTGAGATCTTACAATGGCGTGGACTAGATCACACCAAAATCCTTAGCATGTGATCTAACCCTCAATATCTACCTTCATCCCTCGCCTCATCTCAACAGCTTACAAAACTAGCTTGGAGTAATAGTATAATAACAATGACAAACAACATGACATCCAACTCTGAACCTCCGAACAATAGACCAACAGCACAATAACACCCCTACCTAGACCTCCTAGGTGCCTACTTATACATGTTCTTGGCTTCCTAGCCATTACATATTCTTACCAAAACCCTAACCCTATCATGGTTAGGTCTTCTTGCATGTGTGCCTCACATGATTTCCTCCTTTGCATGAGCATTTGCCTTGTGCATGATGTTTTTCTTGCCAGATGTCTTGTGCTTTATTCTCCAAAATTATTATTTATTCCAAATTGGGCATGTGCCCAATAGGCCTCCAACACTAATATGTGGCTCATCCCGAGCAACCTAGGCATTGCATGCCCCTTTGACAACCTCTCCTAGACTGTGGAACTTGTCTGTCAATCCCTTCCCTTGTGTCTGAACCTACGCGGCCTTTTTTGTAAGCGCTTCTAATTTATATGTTGTGACTTCCTCCTTAACCATGGTTGTGCACTCCACCTATGTCTTCACCATGTTCTTCTTCTCGGCCTCTAGCTGCGCTATCATCTTTGTTGATTTCTCTTGGAGGGGTTCCATCTGCGCTTGTCTTTCCGATTTGTGTGTCTGCATCATCTTTAGTTCAGCCTGTAATCTCTCCATGTCCTGTGTTCCTTTTAATCGCTCAGTGATGCCCATCGTCTTCTGCCTCTACTTGAGGTCTTGTATTTCTATATTTATCCTCTCTTCTTGTCGGTCCCACTGCTGGACCTACTCATCCTCCTCCAGTGTTGTCCAGAGCTGCGTTGTTTTGACAAATATTTATGTGATAGTGTTAACTTGTTTCTCCAACCCTGCTAATTGGAGTGCATCTTTTGCTTTCCGTTGCTCCCTAACCTCTGGTGGAGTCATCGAAGTCAGCTTCTCCTTCAGTTCCTTAATCGGTTTCCTGTATTGGTCGATAGTTCAGGCAATCTGATTTAATTTTTCCTTTGTCATTGGAATTTGGGCCTGCACGTTGTCCGAAAGGTGGTTGTATACTATTGTCACCCCCTATTCAATTTTATCTGCGTGCTCCTTTTCTTCTTTGGTCTCGATATTTACTAGTTCGACCATGAGCTCCAATTCTTCCTTGTCATTCTTGATTCCCTGCAGTTTGGTTGCATCTATCCTTGCATGTGACTGCACCTCTTGTGTGACGCTAACTTGGAGTCTATAGAGTGCATTTTTTGGTATCTTAGCCAATATCATCCCGATCTGTGCTGCATATTTTAGTGGCGTCTACAGCATGTCACTGGTTACCCTGAATGTCGGACTTGCCCGCACAGTTGTCTAAACTCTATGTTCGGTTTGTGGCCTAGTCCTTGTCAACATTGTTGTTTCTCCCTCAGGGATGGATGTTGTTCCCCTTTCCGACCTCTGCGCGGCCCTAATTTTCTTGAGGACATGTCTTATGCTAGCCAATTCATATTTTATCTTCCCCCTTTGATGCTTTGCTTCTTCCACGTCTTCTGCGACACGGTCTTGCATGTTCTTAGCCACCAGGTCCGTGTTGTCCTCTATGATTGTATATTCAAGCAGCTCTTTGTGCACCTTCACCTTCTTGCGTGTTCCTCCTAACTGTGAAATTGGTCACTTCGGTGGCCCTAGTTCTTGGGGGGTATATGTTGATGAGGTTCCATGTGTTCATGTAGCCCTTGTTCCTTGCTCTTTTTGTTGTGAGGCAGTGTCCTTATTTCCTGCATGCACATTCTTCTTTATTTTTTGTCCATCCTTCTTTCCTACACCCCCTTTGTTTTGTTGCATCGACTTTTGTGTTGGCTTCAGATTTTTGGGCACAGGTTTATCTTCTGCAAGTGTCTTGGCCTTCCCTACATCCACCTATGTGCCCTGAGGTACTTCTTGATCTAAGACTGGGATTTTCCAGTCATCTGGCCAATCCCTCATATCCATCTCTACATCATCCTCCATGACGCAGTATCTCATTTGGAGCCACTCCTTCCTAGATCCCTGTGTGCTCGAATCCACATATTATGCATGGATGCCTTGAATTTGGTGAAATCCTTGAACTGCATGACTACCACCGAGGTTATTCGCCAAGTGTTGGTGATACTCTCATGTATTTTGGTGAAGTACCTGGAAAAGGTACCTGTGTTCGTGCTTTTGTGCTTAGGGTTGGATTTTCTCCCCAGCGATGTGTATCGTGTTGTGCGGCACTGACCTATCCTTCTGCATAAGTATGAATATGGGGGCTCCTTCCACCCCATCAGTGCAATCAGCATGAGTAGCCACGAGTAGTGGAACTCTGTGTCGAGGTCTTGTGTGTCTTTGTAGTCCTCCATGAGTAGGTTTAAAAGGTAGGGGGGCCAGCTGAGCGACGTGCCATTTGCGCAGTGCGTTGCAGCTGTGATGATCCCAACAGGGATTTCTTCCTTGTGACACTTTCGCAGCATTTTATAGGTCATGATCTTAGTGGACATGAGTGTCGCGACGAAAATTATATTGTGTGACCCCCTCTCTGTTCCATATATCTTTTTTCATTTCTTATGCTAGCACCTTCTGCTTGGTTTTTTCATCCAGGTATTGTGCGGGGTTCTCACCCATTGATGGCAGTCCTATGATTGTTGTGATCAAATACACATCTATGGAGACAGTTTGTTCCATCCAGAGGAATCCTCCACATAGGAATGCTATTAACTGCTTGATGCATTTGTTCACCTCCTTCCCCCTTCCAAAGTGGGGAATCTCCAACAGGTTGAGAATTCCATTGTTTAATAGGCTAGTTTCCCATGGCTTTGGTTGTAGGATGGGATCACCAAGGGTTCATATCCCTATATTGTCCAAATAAACTTGCTGCAAAAGTTCAGAGAATTTTCCCTTATCGGCCACATCGTGGTCTGAGTATCTCAGTTTCTCCACACAACCTAGCAGTGTTGGCGTGGTTTTCACTCCTTATGGAATGCGCAGGAGCACGATTGTTGCATCTGGCTACCAACACGGAGATCACGCCATATGATGTTTTCCCTTTTGCCTTGTTTTTTGGCTAGAGGACCCTACCTCCATCTATCTTCTTTCTATATTGGAGTTTGGTTAGCCAGTGATATCCTCAACCAGAACCTCTTGTTTCTGCGCGGTTGTATCTATGTTGTTTATGGGTACTTTCACCTCTGTCTATGCAGTAGCATTTCCATTTACTTGCGG
>SNQJ01S0005811.1:33348-55658 GCA_010110895.2 Picea sitchensis | reverse complement strand
TTTTTCCTTTCAGCAACCCCATTTTGTTAAGGGTTGTAAGGAACTGTGAACTCCCTCTTGATCCCTACTTCAATACAAAAATTGTTGAATTATTTTGAGGTGTATTCTCCTCCATTATCTGATCTTAATATTTTGATTTGTCTTTCGGTTTGGTTCTCAACCTGAGCTTTGAATTATTAAAATTTTGCAAGGACTCCATCCTTGTTCTTTAGAAAGAAAATCCAAGGCTTCCAGGAGTGATCATATATGAAGAGTACATAGTATAAGTACCCATTCAGAGATATGTCATTGGCCCACATACATTTGAATGTCTCAAGTCCAAGATTTCCTTGGATCTATTGTCACTACTTGAGAAGGATCCTTTAACATTTTTTCCAAGGGCACAACCTTTGCAAACACCTTTATGTTGAATCTGTATTTCTGGTAGACCTGTTACCATTTTCCCTAGAGATGAAAGAGCTCTATAATGAATGTGAGCAAGTCTTATATGCCATAGCTCACTCAAGCTGATAGTGATATGTAGAAAGGCTTGGACTGGTTTGATGGTTAATCTATACAAGTTTTTTTCTCGGACTCCAATTACCTTGGCAGAACTTATATGAGAGTCGTTGTGCCATGCAAGAACTCTTCCTTCTAAGAAGTTAATCTTGTAGAATTTATCTTCCAAGGAAAAAATAGAGACAAGGTTCCTCTTCAATCCGAGTACATATAGGACTTCTTTTAATTGAAGTTGCATATACGAATCTAGTTGGAAGTTAGAAGTTTCAACTTCTCTCACATTATATATGGAATCATATCCAAGAACAACATGTAGATGTGTCTCTTTCTCAACTAAATGTGTTCGGTAGTCTCTAAGACCGGTCATATGCCTGGAGGCACCACTATCAATTAACCAAGTATTATCATTGCTAGGGACCATACCTGAGAGTGTTGAGATGTTGATGTCTTCATTTATTTGAGGTCTTGTCTTCCTGGAACTGAGTTTGCTTGAACCATCAAGCCATTCTCCCATCATGATTTTTCTCATTTTTTGGATTCTTCACAAATCCTCGTCAGCTAGGCTAGAAAACCTAACGGCTAGGATAGGATAGCACTTTTAGGTTTTGTTGGGATTATTAATACCAACAATAAGCCTTTGAAGAATATTATAGCTCTGGTAAGTTGAATAGCTCCTTCAAGGAGTTCCAAAAACATAATTCTGAAATTTTCTGCAAAAATTAGCGAAACCCTAAAAACCCTAAGGCCAAAAAGTCAAAATGCTAAGAATTGTAGTTTGAGACTTGTTGGATGTGCATTGAAGGAGACCGCACACACCTATTCCATTTTTATCCCCAGTGTCCAAGTTCCAAGTGCTAAAAATCCTCAGAAGAGTAGGTCGCACGGATTTTCTAGGAACCCTAGGAGGGTCGCATGGTTTCTACAGAAGAGAGAGAGGATGGTTGAAAGTTGTTTGTGCAATGGTTTATTCAAGACCTATGCTTTCAAACCATGTTTATTTTTCAATATAAAAGGTTAAGAATGAATTTCATTCCATTTTTAGCATTTAAATTAACCATAACCAATAATGTTGCAGCAACCAAGATCATAAGAAGAAACACCATGCACAAGAACACAAGAAGTATCCTGGGAAACCCTTCTCAACAAGGGAAGAAAACCCAGCCAATCCTTTGCTATATTCTTCAAGAGAAATACCTTCACCACCAAAAAAACCTAGCACACAAGAGGGTGCCTTCAAACCCTAGACGACTAGTGCCCAAGAGAGGTGTGCACCTTTCCCAAGAAGATGCACTTGCTAAAATTTCCAAACTCACACAAAAGATATGATTCCTCAATGGGGAATTTATCTTTACTTATATTAGACTTGACATGTCAACAGAAGTTTCTATTGGCACAACATGGCCGACCTCTCTATCTCATAATATAATTAGTATTAACCAGATTAATTATCTTTTACATTAATTATCAATTACATTAAGGTGGGGCCGACCTGTACCCTTTACATTACAATTAGTGTTACAGGCAAGTCTGACTCTTGAAAAATATAGAAAGGGATCTCATACAGCCACTAGTGCTCAAAAACTAGGGGCACATCCATAGGGATGTCCATATCTTTGGCTCATTGCATTACACAGAAGAACCACTTTTCACTAGTGCTCAACCACTAGGATCACGTTCACCTGTGCTCGTCCACAGGCACGTCCACTCAACAGATATTCTTTCCCAATGCATTACATAGGAGAGTCATCTAGAGTTTCTCATCAACTCTCTGCTCAAAGGAGGATAATACATCATCTTCATATATGTCTCATGACGATGAACCTAGCACTTTGGGATTTCACATGTTCACCTTATGCTCAGCCACAGGCACGTCCAACTCTGCAGATATCCATTCTCATTGCGCTACACAGGAGAATTATTTGTAGTTCTTCTCAACTCTATGTAAAGAGGATCCCATCTCTACGTTCTATCTCTATCTCAGATAGGCACCACACTCCCCTCTCAGGGGCTCTCTCTCAGGTTTGTGTTTTGGAGAATGTCTCATGTCACTGCAATCACCAACAGGTTTATGGGTTCCACACTGACACTAATATGGATAGGATTTTTGCCTCCGATTTATTCTCTTAGACCTCTTTTCTTCCTTTCAAATGTCACATGCAATATTTCCTCAATATACTCCACAGCCCGAAGATCCTCTACCTGTTCTTCATCATTGTTCAAGCCTTCCCTCACAGTTATGGCTCTCCTCTTGTTGTCCATCTTATATTGGTAGGGTACTCCACTGCGCATTCTTCTAGTTGTTTCCATGATCTGATTTATCTGGTCTTCCTCCATCATGATTGGATCCAAGGCCTCCTTCTTATTTCCTTTATCCATCTCTTCCTCCATTTCTCCATATCTTTTCAGTGATTCCCCCCTTCCCCCATGCACGCAAGGACGTTTAGTTGTCTAAGGAGGCCATTGTCATTACACCTTTGTTATGCAGTAACATCTTAATGGAAGTGTACAGCAATCGGATATACCTACCTTGCGGTCCCTTCAGGAAATCTTGCTCTATTGTGATATACGACTTTGTGGTATCTACTGCAAATTATGTGATAAATCTGGCAACAATGTTGTCTAACCAGAAATCTACTGCATGCGTAAACTTATTGTCAACTTGTTGTAACTGCGCGATCTCCACAGGAGTCCATTCTAGTTGCCTAATCTGATTTGTACGGTAGTTGTCTTTCAACCTCAATATTCACTCCTGCAATACATGCGGGAAATCATAGAAAAATACTTCATGCAAGTCATTGAATACATACTTGTCCAAATATTTGTGCAGTGTTAACTTCAGTTTTATGTTATCTTTCTGTGCAAATTCCAGCTCCTTTGTTTTCAAACATCTCTCGATCTCTACCTTCGTTGGGTTCCACAGTCTCAACATCCCCTTTTATATTCTCATTCTTTTAATATTTTGTCACCATATATGGCATTCTTTTTACGCTTCTTCAACAGATCTCATTCACTCGATCTCATTATGTTCCAACTGGAAACATAACCATTTGTTGGTTATTTACTTTATCTATCGAGGTTCATATTTGAACAAGCTTCCAACAAAATCCCTCTAAAATTATCGCCCCCCCTGGTAAACTAGAAGGCAGCGCAGTACAGAGGGTGCATTGTGCAGTCTCACCCGAGATAGTTCTATGGGTGGTTGCAATGCTTAGATGCTTGCAGCTTGGGAATGAGTGGGGATCTGTGATTTCAACCTCTGATCTTCATTCATTTACTATCTCATACATCTAGATTTATTATACTATCATTCTTACTCATGCATGTGAAATATTAGATCTAACTAATTCATTCATTCATTTATCTAACATCTAATCATCAACACCAAAGAAGATACATCACATTTCGTCGCATAATGTAGGGTCTACCGTGCTTCACCTCTCCTGGGCTACGTCCAAAAATATTTTGCTATTCTTCTCTTTTATTATTTTGGTTCCAACACTACAGTGTCTCGCGCATTACAACTCTCCATCAAAATAGGTCGAGATATTACAATGAGGTGAACTAGAACGCACCAGGATCCTCAGCCTGCAATCTAACCCTCAAGATATACCTTTGTCCCTCTCCTCAACTCAATAGATTAGCTAAGACCCGGTTCATGCAAAGGTTGTACCTCCCACCCACCCTATAAGCTAGTTTTATATAAAAACGCACTTAAAACTAGATCGGAATAATAGTATGATAACAATGAAAAAAAACATGGCATCCAACTCTGAACCTCTGAACAACAGAACAATAGCACAACAACACCCCTACCTAGACCTCCTAGTTACCTACTTATACATGTTCTTGTCTTGCTAGCCATTACATCTTCTTACCAAAACCCTAACCCTAGCATGGTTAGGTCTTCTTTCATGTGTGCCTTGCATGCTTTCCTCCTCTTCATGCACCATTTCCTTGTGTGTGTTGATTTTCCTTCCAATTGTCTTGTGCTTTATTCTCCAAAATTATTGTTTATTCCAAAATGGACATGCGCCAAACACAACATCATATCAAGACACAGGTTTTACGTGGTTCACCCCAATCATGGGCTATTTCCACAATGATTGGCTTCTTATATTATTCATTCATAAATATCTTACAGTTGTACACTATGCTTACAAAATGTGCAACAGTGACATTACCCAAACCTACCTACTCATTCTGCTGCAATGCGACTCTACCCCCAAAAACCCCAGTTATACATCAATATACTTAGCATAGCCTGAACTCTTTTATCCTACATGAACTCATTCTACTCATATATCTAACTTATGAACCCCCTCTACCCAAAAACCCTTTACATATTTATACTTTAAAGTATGGCTAAGCCCATTACACTCTTAGTTACAAAGTGGACAAAATGTCCCCAAAAATCCTAATGGTTTAGAACTGTTTTCCGCCTTTTACGCGTCGCTCTGTCACTTTTCCTTTTGTTGTGTGCTTTGACTCCTTAAAATCTCCTCGCATCGCACATTTTGTTCCAACTTCTAACTACCTTTTATTCTTTGAATTGTTGCGGTGAATATCCCAAAACTTTACCAAAACTAATCCAAAATTCCCATCCAACAATCTCCCATCTAAGCAAATTTTTTTATAAAATGTACAACCCTCTGGCATTGTACACAAGAAGTTGTGAATAAATTCTCTAGATGACAATGGTGGAAATATAACTGAGCATTATTGGACAAGTATGTTATGTAATACACAAAATATATATGTGTGTTTATTTGATAATAATAATGATACTCAATGTGATATCTACAACAACATGTGTTGCAAATTTTGTTTATTCGAACATACCAAGGCTTGTATTTATGGAAAGATATTTGTCCCAAGTTAAGTGCACTATGTATTGTCTTGAATCTCCCATACAATTATGTCTGTGTAATGTCAAGAAAGTGTTTAATATGGGGTTCATGGTCCCTAGATCCCCTTCTCAATTTTAGTACATATTTTTGGTTGGAAGAAGGCCTAGTGTTCTCATGCCAAAAAGATTGTACTAGTCCTTTAACTGCTCCAATTAACTTCATGTAAAAACTAGGTAGCCTACTATTGAAGGCCCAAAAATCTATTGGGCCACCTATGTCGAGGCTATCACATCTATTAGAATACCTTCTAAAGGTTTTGATATTTAATTTTGTGAGATGAGAGGTTTGTTGTAGAAAACGATGTTTTATTATGGTCTTTCTAACAATTGATTGTGACAAGACACATCGGGTTGCATTACGGTCTTTAGAACGAGATTTCTTACTAATTTTTTGAAAAGAATCCACAAGGTTACTAACAATATGATGACTTGTTTCTAAAATTTTGATTGTTTTAATGCCTAAAATTCTCCTAACAACAGTCAAAATTCTAGATTTAAAATAATAATAATAATAATTGACATTTAGTGGCATCAAATTTTGGTTCAAAATATTCTTTAATGGTTTTATAAGAATGATAATGAATAGTCTATTTAGGTAACTTACCTTCAATTGATTCTAGACTATTTTCATCAACTTGAATTTGTTTAGGATTTCTTTGTCACACACTACTCAATCTAGGTAGGGATGATGAACCCTTATTCTGGAATTGTTGACCTCCTTGTTGTGGAGTTAACAACATTGCAGTTCTTTCCCTTTCAATCACTCACGGATCAATTCTAGGAGGAGAGTGGACATGCACATGACTAGTTTCTAGAGCGTCTAATTGTCTAACAAGAGGTTGCACCATAGGAATTTTTTCACTAGAATTTTGTGCACCAGTTGCATCTCTAGTTTCATCCATTGTATAATCAGCTCCAAGCAAATCTTCCATAATCTAGTCATCCACAACAACTTGTCTTGATGAGATATTGATTTGAGGTACAATAGAAGTTTAAACTATACTGGTCTCTACTGAACTCTTGTGCTTTTCTTGTGGTGATGGATGAGAAACAACAACGGTATCTATTCCGCTAGAGATTGGATTTCCCTCTTCTAAAAGCCTTCATTTTGATATATGTAACCTTTCCTTTTCTCTTTCTTCATTTACCTTTTCAATGGGTATTTCTTTCCTCGAGGACTTTCTACCTTGATTTCATAGGTTCCCCATGTTTAAAGAGAAAAAATGGCTTCAAATCACACCACAACAAATTTGTCTTGGTATTACACAAGAATACAAAACTAACAATTCCAATTCCAATCAGACAAATTTGTCTTGGTATTACACAAGAAAACATAACTAACAATTCCAATTGGAAAAAATTGTCCTGATATTACACAAGAAGACACAACTAACAATTCCAATTGGACAAATTTGTCTTAGCATTACACAAAAAGACACAACTAACAATTCCAATTCCAATTGGACAAATTTGTCTTGGTATTACACAAGAAGACATAACTAACAATTCCAATTCCAATTGGACAAATTTGTCTTCCAATTCTTCCCACAATTGTCTTCCAATAAAACAAAATTGTCTATGAATTAAAAAACAATACAAAAAGAACAAAAACCTATTTGTTCTTGCTATCATTGTGTCGATATGTTGGGCTTGTTCACGTTTTTGAGATATATGAGGTTGAGGAGTGTTCTTCGCACATAAAACTACCCAACTTGTGTATGTGAGGGATCAGAATAGGCCCTCCAATTTTTAATATTTTAGCTTGGTATCCCTCGATGTCCTTAGTTTTCTCGTTTTCAAGTTATTGGGTATCTATTATATTATTTTCATGTGTGTGTGTGTGGGCGCGTTAGATTCAACAACTGTGTCTGACGATCCCAACTTCCTTATTTATTTGTGTCATGTGTATCGGGCACTTTCCTAGGGGGGTCTCATGGGGGGCCAGGTTTTCCCCCCCTGGTTATGTGCAATTTTTGGCTCTGGGTGGTAGATCGAAGCCGACGGGGTTCGGGATAGTGCCCCGAAAAAAAAAATTGGGTGGTTTTTGCTATTTTAACAGATTTTGCTATTCTTAGTGGTTTTCTAAATTAATCCTGAATTAAGGGATTAGGGTTTTGGTAGCTACAAAATACCTAAAATATTTTATATGTTGTATTGTGAATGGTTACATTAATATAATGAAGAGTTGAATGGCATGGCACTGTGGAAGGTTGGTTTTCTCCCAGTTAAGGTTTTCCAGCATAAATCTCTGTGTATTGTGTGTATGAGCCATTGATTAATTTTTGTTTTGCTTAAGAATCTGTATGCATTTCTTTACTTCACAGGTTTAAAACTTACAGAAGTCCCTTAACCCCAATCTTTATGTCTTCTATAGAAAAAACATCATCTTTTATAGAAACTTTTGGGATTTTTTCGAAGACATTATGGGATTCATAAATATTTTTAAGGTAGGAATTCCAGTCAGTCGAGGGAATCATAGCATTTTCTTTACTTTTACGAGTTGGAATTTGCCTCCAAAATTTATTTGGATCTAGCTTAGAAAGGTGCAAAAGATTCTCTTGCTTTCTAGTTATGTAGTGTATTTTTTTATTTTAATTAGGGATTTGTATATATTAATATTATCATATATCAAAAGTTCATTACAGGAATCCCTAATGGATTTTCTAGCAAGTTTGCACTCGTTATCATACCAAGGGTTGGAAATTATATTCTTATTTTTACACAACACTTCGATAGAGAATGTTTTTATGGAGGTAGAGAGGATTGTTGTAAACTTATGATAGATTTATTCAATATTGTTTTTATATGATATAAGATATAGTTTGGTGTTTAAGTCCTTTAAAAAGATATCAGTTTTTTTTTTGTCAAAAAGAAGGTGCCTTTGGTTACCAAAGTTGTATTCAAGGGGTTTTTTTGTGCATGATAAAGTTTAGTTTTAGGGTTAAAGGTCTATGATCAAAGTAAGGCTCATATGTTTATTATTATAAAATTTATAATCTCAATTATGTGTACCTATGTTATTAACATATGTTAATATAAGAAGATATCATAAAAAAATATTCGCAAAAAAAAACAAAAGCATAAGTTAAAGTATTATCTTGAGTAAGCTCAAGTCGGAATGTTTCATAATATTTTGATTTGACTTAGTATTAGTTGTTGGCTTGGTTAGGTAGGGCTTGGATAAAATGCAGACAACGTTGGCATAAGGAAAAGAAACAAAGGTAAATTTTGTTGGTGGATTGATGAGATTGATGATATTAGAAAAGGTTAATTTGAACTGAGGATTTCTTTAAGGTAAGTGGAATGGAAGCCAAATGGAAAGGGTTATCAAAGTTTGAAGAAATTTTGAGGGAAATTTTTAGCTACAACAGTTCCTTCACAACAATCAATAGACTATGAACCAATAAAAGTGTTGAAAACTAAAGTCGAAATCCCAGAACAGATCAACAAGGAAGATGAAGAGGAGTAGAAGAAGGAGAAAATAGGTAAAGGGCATTAAGTAGAGACTAGGCCATGGGAGTCGACCCAAAATATTGACCCATAAGACAAAGGTGAGAGAAATACTGGAAAGGAAACTCCTAAAAAACAATTCCTCCTCCAGAGAACCCATTTAAATATCAATCATTACTTCTAGAACATAATGAAAATCAATATAGGGATAAATATGATACTACCGAGAAAGATAAGGGTCAATAAATTGACAATAATGGCAAGGAGAATCAAGAATATAACACTAAGAAAGGTAAGGGGGGGAATATTGATAACAATGGAGAGGAAGACCCTAGAAAGGATGATGGAAAATATAAAGGAAATTAAGAATATGAAAAAAAAAACAAGATAAACATGTAGGTAAAGACAGAGACAAGGAGCAATGGAAGATGAAACTGAAAGAAAAAATAAAAAATAAAACAATGCACAGGAAGGAAACCACATCTTCAGTTACCATTTTCATAACATTCAAACTAGTTGGCTCATCCAAACCAACCACAAAAAATGATCTTTGATCTGTCAGTAGTAGTTGAAACCCAAATTTTTTACCTTTACAACAAAGCTACAAAGGATTTGACAAACAAATGGAAAATGGCAATGAAGGATAGAGATCGACTATCAAAAAGAAAGGATAAAGAGAAAGAGGTATTTCATGACTGCATAACACTAGTAAAAGAAAAACTTGGTATGGAACAGTCGATTGAGTAGATAGACCCCTTGGAATCCTTCAAGAGATGATCGAGGTGGTGGTCAAGGTGAATGTTTGTGTAACATACCCAACCACCCACAGGCAGGGCAATGCCACTAAAACAGGTTGCAACACACCTAGCCACCAGTAGGCAAGGCACGTTGTAGTCCCAAGACTCAGTTCTATGATCTTATCTCAAAAAAAAATAACTTCTCAACAATGTTAGAAGCATTCACACCACATGCATAAGACAAGATACATGCCACAACATAAAAGAGATAAACAATGTGTCATGCACAAAAAATAATCAGCAGATAGGCACATTAAAAATGCATATCTCATAGATAATTAAATACACAACGGAATAACATTATAAAAAAAACACAGAGAGAACTTATCTTTGCAAGTAAATGTTAACCAACTGGTTGCAAACCAAGGATGTTCCTCCCAGCCATAGACATTGTTGTTCATTTACTCTCAACAGCAGGTCACCCCCAAGCCAGGGCTATGAATCCACAAGGATGGGTCCTAGGCCAAGTCTAAACACACAGTAGTTGGCTAAGTAGCTCTCAGGTTTCCCAACCTTACAGCAAATCCTAATTTCCAGCTCTCTTTCCCCCTCATCCTGCACAACCCCAAGAAATGAACAACTTTCTCTGCCATACGGTCCCTCGGGTTGTTCCATTTCTATCGAGGACTCCAATGCTACTGGTCAGGAAATATCCCTACTGGAAACTCCAAGGACTCTCAGCAGTGGACAGTTCCATCTAAAACGTCATCAGTCTCATAACTAATAGGCCTCTCATCACTCAAGATATCACAGGCCTTTAATAACTCACAGCAATCCAAGTACATTAGCTCTCTTCTACCCAGTCTGCACAACCCCAAGAGAATGGACCCCCTGCTCTGACACGCAATCCCTCAGGTTGTCCATCTCCTTCCAAGGCTCCAATGTTTCTGGTTAAGAATATCCCTGTTGGGACTCTCAGGACTTGTAGTTGTGGACAATTCTATCCAAATTTCCATCAAGCTCATGCACACAGGAATCAATTCCCTCCTGGAATGATCAATAAATCATTACAGTCATTCAGTGATGGCTCTCCTCTTCCTGCCATTTGTTTCCATGATCATCCCAAGAGCACATTAACTAACAATAGTGAGTGAAGAGGAAGAAGAACAAGAGAACAAAACGAACCAGGGGAAGAAGATGAAGAAGAGGAAGAATAAGAAGAAGAAAAAGAAGAAGACCCAAAACAGCCCCCAAGGGATGTTTAAATCACATGAAGACAAGAGCCACATGGCCTCCCTCCCAAGAATCTCATGTAACCCCTTTTCTCCATAAAAATAAATTATGGGTAAATAAATAATAATAAAAATAATTAGCCCCTCAAGCCCCCTCTCTCGTGGAATCATAGCCCCCTATCTCTTTTGTCCTCGTCGATCTTGCAACCAGTGGTGTATTTTATTAATGTATATGAAATATTACATTTCCTAGGTGCTCTGGCCCCCTTTTCAACTTTATCGACTCACCAACCTAAGTCATATTTACGTAATACATTATAGTTCATAAGGGTTAGAACCGGGATGTTACATCCCCCTACCCTTATTTTGGCATTGTCCTCCTTGCACAACACCATTTCAATGTTATTAACATTACAAATCCAGGCCCTCTGGCCTTAATACACATAGGAAATCCAGCCCAATCTTATATACATAGGCACTCTGGCCTAAATTTAAACATGTATACATAGGCATTCTGACCCAAAACATGTATAATGATCTTCAGAATTTATATTTCTGGAAGCAGTTCCAAACAACAAGCTCCCCTTCCCTCTCAGCCCTACACAACCCAAAGAAATGAACCCCTTTATCTGCCATGCAGTCCCTTAGGTTTTTCCACTTATCTCCAGGGCTTCAGTGCACTTGACCAGGAATTTTTAGAGTTGTGTCTTCTAGAACTCCAGTTGCAACAAGTCCATTGGACTTTCCTCATTCTATGCCCTTGTCATTCAGTTGCTCCAGCATCACCTTCATTTCTCTCATAGTCTAGTACTTTTCTAGATCTTCATCATTCATCATTCTCCTACAACATTTCAAATCAGCAAGCATATCAATTCACAATTTGTGCATAAAATTTTCATTTTTTCTCATAATCTAAGAATAAATTTTCATAATCCAATACAATACTTATATGTGTGGTTCACGGATCTGCATCCATATGGTTGTTTCATTAAATTGGTTCATTATTTTCCTTTGACATGCGGCTTGATGAAGAAAATGATACTAGAGTGTTGCAATGGTAGGGCTCTAGTACAATGCTTCAAAGGTAGGATTTCTAGCACAATCTAATAGGTGAAAAATTGTTAAGACAAGGACAATAACATGTGCTTGTTCTCCTAGGGTTTTAAACTAGCAATTTCATAATCTTGGAATAAATGCAAAGTAAATGTACCATAACCATTCCAAGCAAAGAAGGATTTCAAAAATTCACTTACATCCACCAAGAATAATCTAGCAATAATCCTAGTTGAAGATTTTCCACCAAGAAAAATGCCAAGAAACACCAAATTTAGCCTCCTCCAAGAAGTGCGCCTAAACTTTCAGCCAATAACCCTCAAGTAGGGCGCAAATTTCAGACCTCACTTGTGTGAGCGAAAGTTGATGAAAAAATACAAGGGGAAAATCCCCTATTTATACAGTGAAATTGACCTTTAATTTACAAAATTAGGTCAAAAAGGTCGACATGGCCAGTTTACATGAGAAGATTCATTTTTACATAAATTTGACAAATAAAACCCTAATTTGATCTTTTTAGGGTGATGTTAGCCTCTCTACTGGAATGCTAGCCCTCCAAGTGAAACTTTGGGGCTCAAACCCCCTTAGGATCTACCACACGTGCCAACCCAAAGCATCCTCAAGCTGGACACCTCAAATAGGTGACATCAAGGCTCTGAATGATGACGTCTAGGGCCTTCAGGGGCCAATATCATGTGGGATGGCAAGACCCACCTGGGTCGAGGCCTACTAGGATGTCTCTGTTGGAACGTCCTCCTCTCTCTCCGGTGCAAGCCTCTTGTATATGTTTTCCCCTTGCTGGGGTCTCAGCATCCTTCTGGTGGGATTTCAGCCCCATGGAGGTCCGAACTGATCATCTTCCCACGTGTACCTGTTTGTCGAGAATTGTCCTGCAGCAACAACAAGTACACCCTCCATGGGATCATAAATCATAGGCAGCATACCAATGTTAATCACGTATAATAATCAAGTTATCTAAACATGTGCATAAAACCCCCCTTTCCCAGACAAGTGCTCAAAGACATCATGTTATTCTACAAGACAAGTTTGGAGAGGGTTTCAGGAGGTCCTATTGGGCTAATTTTCATTGGATGTGGGATGTTTCCAGATGAAGACCAATCCAAGTCATGTAAGTGGATGAGGTGGTATGAGGATGTTTGAGTAATGGGTGCAATGATGACAAGGAAATGTATGGCTTACCTATGGGTGCCTATGAAGAGGGTGAGTTGCACCTTGTAATGGATGAAAATGTTTCCAAGCCCATTCAATGCCTTTTAACTTTTTATATTAATTTTTTTTCTTTCAAGAGAATAGTTGTGGGACACTGCCCAGCGTGGTGACCAGTGGTGACAATGTCAACCACAATCATTTCATGGAGATGAGAAGGTTGGCTCATGATGAGACCCTCTTTCTCTTGGCTATGCCACCAAGAGCCACTACCCTGGCGTGGTAACCAGCTGAATGGTAGTTTCATACCGCTACATGCCCATGGACCTAATAGGTTGGCTCGTGATGAGACCCCCTATCCTCCAACTATGTCTTGAGTTTATTTATTTTATGGGTCCCTCCATTTCTTTTTGAGAAGCTTTTTACTGCTTTCTCGGGGATCCCTGGGCGAAGCATCTAAAGGTTTTGTTCTTTTGGATTTTATCTTTTTCCAGCTACTTTTACCCTCTGGGCCTTTATCCCCTTCTTCCCACAAGGTAAGGTACAACCCTTTGCTATCTTGAAAAGCCCAGTGCCCAAACCAATGTAGAGGATGGATGAGAGGGAAAATGATGGAAAGTGATAAGTATGGTTGGAATGGACGATGGCCTTTCATGAATCCACCCAGTGGAATCTCACTCCTAAGGGAACCAACTTGCTAGGGAATTATGTCACCCCCCCATGTATGGACAAGTGGAAAGGAATAAATTCCAAGCACACATCATGAAGCAAAAAGAATTAAATGCACATATTCAAATGTTTTGAGAATCGGAGTGACACATACCATGATACTCGAACTCATTACCTCGTGGAGAAAGACCCATTGTTGTTGAAGGACCAGGCCGATGGGATGGATGTTGTTGTTGCTGACAGGATGGAGGCGTTGAAGAAGAAGGATGGGCCCTCCAGGGCTAGGCTCAATTCAATGTGTCTCTCAGTACTCCATGTCTAGGACCTGTGGGCCTCAAGACATAATCTCCTTAGTTATCCCTAGGCTAGGGGATAACATATGGCTCCAAATCGGGGACTTGTGCTCACTGTAGAGTGCATGAGAACCTCAGCATCTCTGGTATGACCTGTGACCTGTTAGATATCAAAAAAATTATTAGTAATCATTCGGGGTGGTGATATCACCCATGGCTCATATATGCTACAAGAAAATGAAAGTAAGCAAGCATATATAAAAATGGGAATACAACCACTCTAACATGAAATGTGGATGGTATATACAATAAAGCCAAATGCCTACCTACTTACCTCTACTTATCTTTTGGTTGAATGCTAGATGTAATCAAATAGCCAATGAAACCATCCTAGCAATGTCTCATGATACATGCCTCTGTGCTTCATCATAAACCAAAACAGTGATAAGTCAAGCACAAAAATAACATGAGTTAGAGAATGTATTGCATCATCAAAAATCGTAAATTCTAGCTCATGGAGGTGGGAGGGAGAGACAAAATAATGCCAATTCACACCTCTAGGAAAGTGCTCAATCCATTTTAGAAAGGGATCGTGAAAAATCAAAGGTTCAATAGAACGAATCAAAGAGTTTGAAGGTTGGTTACCTTGGACATCTTCATAGTCTGAGGTCTCGGAAGGGACTAGCAAGGACCTAGAAGATGTCTGAAAAATTCGTAAGGGAAGGTTGAAACACTGAGATGAAAGACTTATTCTTGAGGTATTCATCCTACCCTTGAATTCTAGGTTTTTCCTCAAAGGAAACTTTAGACAAAGGACATACTTCCCAACCACACCTTGAATAACATAGCAAGATAAAATAGTCGAAGGGGGTGAGAAAGCATTATCACAAGGATCCTTCTCAAGAAAATGATGCCCTTACCTTTATCAAGATCTTAGCACAATGGTGGTTGATAATCTTCTTCATGGAATAAATCCAAGTGCTCAGAGGAATAATCATCAAAATCCTCAAGGTATGACCGAAAATCACTAAGAGAATATAGCACCAGGTCATCCATGGGTGTCTGAAAAAGTTTTGTAATTATACCATATCCTTGTTGCCAATTGTCAAAATTAGTAACCTCATATGATAGTTGTAAACACAACTTTTAGAAATGACCCTCAATGTCGTAAATGGGATCTTCATTAGAACCAATCACAACCCACTTACACCTTCCAACAATTATGAACTCATCAATATTATCAACAATGTCAGTACCTTTATCATAACATGGAGGATTTAATGCATCCAAGGGCTCCTCTAGTACCTCTTCACTTTCAAGATCATAAAACAGAGCATCATCCATATCTTGGAAAGGGAAATAACTTATTGTGTTCATTTTTTGTTGTGCAGGAGCATCAATGGCTTGGATAGCTTCATCAAATGGAAGAGGGTCCAATATACCATCACCGAGACTCATTTCTTCATCTTCATCAGAAAATGAAGGAGCTAGCTCTTCCAAGGGTTCCTTTACTTATTCACTTTCTGAATCATAGAACAAAGTGTTATCAAAAAACTGGAAAGGAAAATGACTCACCTCATTCTCTTCATTTTTTGCAGGAAAGATAGGATCTTGGAGAGCTTCATCAGACGGAGCAGCGGTTACTAGTGCTTCATCCCCATAATTCACTTCTCTAGTTAAATCTTCATTGCATTATATCGAATCATGGGATAAATCTTGCTCCTCTTCAAGGGTTTGACAATTTTCTTCATAAATCTCTTCCTCTATATCCGAGGTTTCTTGGTATTGAGTATGGTATACATTCCTGAGATCTTCCACAATCTAATGGTGAATCCTTCGTTCTCTAAGGCAATCGTGAGATTTTGAAGGGCATCTTCATATGTCAGGAATTGTGGTTTGACGAATTCAATAAACCTACTGACGAGGTCTACGAAAGATGATATACCCCTATCTTCAGAACAACTCTTAAACCAATCTTGCAAAAAAGATGGCAGAGAAAGAATGAATAATTTTACCAAAACATCTTCTCCTCCCAATTCTATCTGGCTTATATACTTTAAGAATTCTACAATGTGAGTAATTGGGAGGCCTCCAAATCTTGGAGAGTTGTTTAACCATTTTGTATCAAAATATTGCGGGTATCCTTGAAAACTTTTGAAATAAATAGTCGAATACACTTGCTCCCAGAGAGCCATGATCCCATAACTTGGAAATATTACAAAATAGAGAGTAAGGTATCACCTTGGAAAATTTTAGTGGAGTCGCCAGATAATTTTCTTGAAACTATCAAAGGAATGAGGGGATCACCCTCAATGGATTCATCAAGTAAGATTTGTAAATTAAAGTCTTTTCAGGAAAGTCTTACAGAAAAGTGTCGTCTTTGAGGAGAATTGACGCAGTCTTCCCTAGCAACGGCGCCAAAATGTTATTGCACAATTTGTACTTGTATCGAAGGGAAAGGCTATGGGAAGTAAAATTGGCTAACAGGAGGTTATTATATCACTTTCACCTTAATAATATACCTCTTTCTATTTAGGGATGATATCCCAGGGGAGACGTCCCCT
This sequence comes from Picea sitchensis, assembly GCA_010110895.2. Classification (NCBI taxonomy): domain Eukaryota; kingdom Viridiplantae; phylum Streptophyta; class Pinopsida; order Pinales; family Pinaceae; genus Picea; species Picea sitchensis. The sequence goes on along the minus strand of SNQJ01S0005811.1, from coordinate 39,089 downwards.
GTGACCTAGGGGTTTGAGAAGGCAAAGGTTAAAGTGTTAATAAAAAGCATCCCCTCTCACAAGTCACACTGATCAGAAAGTCCCAAAGTTTTAATCAATGAAGCAATGATGTGCTTAGATGTACCTTCCCAGAAAAAAGCAACAAGAAAACAATATCTTTTGCAAGTACAATTTGATGTTAGTGCTTCATAAAACCTTGGACTTGTCAATAAAAGCAATAAGTTGATGCAAGATTAAGCAAATAGAATTTTATGAAAAAAATGTATACAAGATAATATCTTCACAATAGATTCCTTAAAAGAGCTTCACAACGACCAAAAATAATAACCCAATAATAGCAATGTACTAGCAGTTGTGAGAAGTTAATTAGGCAATGTAAAAATCAACTTTTGCAATTGCTTTTAAGTGATTTTACTGTTGTAATAAATGGTTGTAGCTTAATTTTGTAACAGCAGCAAGAAAGTTAGTGAATTAGTATAATCTAGGGTTAGGAAAGGTTAGCAGGTTGCTTGAGGTAAAAGATTTAAGGGGTGGTTTCATCAATCAATAAAATTCAAGGTCTAAATCAGTGCCTTTTATGGCTAATGGAGTCACTTTGAAGCAGCAAACTTGAAGGAAACAAATGATAATGTAAGAGATAAGGACCAAAAAGGATGATGATTGAGGTGTTGTTAACGCAAGGCCTCAATCAACAATCCTTAGAAGGAAAACAGCTACTAGGAAGTAGGTAACCCTAGGCCCTAGTGGTTTTCCTTCTTCTTTAGCTCAAGCTTGAAACAATTAATGGTTTGATGAAGCAAATGATACTAGAGTGTTGCAATGGCATGGATCTAGTACAATGTTTCAAAGGTAGGGTTTATAGCACAATCTAGTAGGTGAAAAATTGTTAAGACAAGGAAAATAACATGTGTTTGTTCTCCTAGGGTTTTAAACTAGCAATTTCATAATCTTGGAATAAATGCAAAGTAAATGTACCATAACCATTCAAAGCAAAAAAGGATTGCATAAATTCACTTACATCCACCAAGAATAATCTAGCAATAAGCCTAGTTGAAGATTTTCCACCAAGAAACACCAAATTTAGCCTCCTCCAAGAAGTGCACCTAAAATTTCAGCCAATAACCCTCAAGTAGGGCGCAAATTTCAGACCTCACTTGTGTGAGCGAAATATGATGAAAAAATACAAGGGGAAAATCTCATTTTTATATAGTGAAAATGACCTTTAATTTACAATATTAGGTCAAAAAGGTTGACATGGCCAGTTTACATGAGAAAATTCATTTTTTCATAAATTTGACAAATAAAACCCTAATTTGATATTTTTAGGGTGACGTCAAGCCCTGCCTAGGGTTATGTTAGCCTCTCTGCTAGAAATATATCCCTCCAAGTGAAATGTTGGGGCTCAAAACCCCTCAGGAGATTCCACACGTGTCAACCCAAAGCGTCCTCAAGCTCGACACCTCAACTAGGTGACGTCAAGGCTCTGAATGATGACTTCTAGGGCCTTCAAGGGCCAATATCATTTGGGAGGGAAAGACCCCCTTGGGTCCAGGCCTACCAGGTTGTCTCTGTTGGAACGTCCTCATCTCTCTCTAGTGTAAGCCTCTGGTCTATGTCTACCCGTTTCTGGGGTCTCAGCATCCTTGTGGTGGGCTTTCAACTCCATGGAGGCCAAACTGATCATCTCCCCATGTGTACCTGTCCATCGGGCATGGTCCTGCAGCAAAAACAAGTACGCCCTCCATGGGCTCATAAGCCACAGGGATCATAGCAATGTCAATCATGTCTAATAATCAAGTTATTTAAACATGTGCATAAAACCCCCCTTTCCTAGACAAGTGCTCAAAGAAGTTATGCTATTCTACAAGCCAGGTTTGGAGAGGGTTTTAGGAGGTCCTATTGGGATAATTCTCATTGGATGTGGGATGTTTCCAGATGAAGACCAATCCAAGTCATGTAATTGGATGAGGTGGTATGGGGATGTTTGAGCAATGGGTGCAGTGATGACAGGTAAATGTATGTCTTACCTGTGGGTGCCTCTGAAGAGGGTGAGTTGCACCTTGTCAGGGATGCAAATGTTTCCAAGCCCAGTCAATGCCTTTTACCTTTTTATCTTATTTCTTTTTCTTTCAAGAGAATAGTTGGGGGACACTGCTCTGGCATGGTGACCAGTCATGACAATGTCACCCACAAGCATTTCACGAAGATGAGAAGGTTGGCTCATGATGAGACCCCCTTTCTCTTGACTATGCCACCAAGAGCCACTACCCTGGCTTGGTGACCAGCCAAATGGTAGTTTCATACCTCTACATGCCCATGGACCTAATAGGTTGGCTCATGATGAGACCCCCTATCCTCCAACTAGGTCTTGAGTTTATTTATTTTATGGGTCCCTCCATTTCTTGCTGAGAAGCGTTTTACTGCTTTCTTGGGGATCCCTGGGTGAAGCAATTGAAGGTTTTGTTCTTTTGGATTTTATCTTTTGTCAGCTACTTTTACCCTCTGTTCCTTTAGCCCATTCTTCCAACAAGGTAAGGTACAACCCTTTGCTAGCTTGGCAAACCCAATGCTCGAACCAATGTAGGGGATGGATAAGAGGGAAGATGATGGAAAGTGATAAGTATGGTGGGAATAGACGATGGTCTTTCATGAACCCACCCGGTGGAAACTCACTCCTAAGGGAACCAACTTGCTATGGAATTATGTCACCCCCCCATGTATGGACAAGTGGAAAGGCATAAAGTCCAACCACACGTCGTGAAGAAAAAAGAATTAAATGCACATATTCAAAAGTTTTGAGAATCAGATTAACACATACCATGATACCCGGACTCATTACCTCGTGGAGAAAGACCCATTGTTGTTGAAGGACCAGGCCCATGGGATGGATGTTGTTATTGCTGACAGGATGGAGGCGTTGAAGAAGAAGGATGGGCCCTCCATGGCTAGGCTCAAGTCAAGATGGCTCTCGGTACTCCATGTCTAGGACCTGTGGGCCTCGAGACATAATCTCCTTAGTTATCCCTAGGATAGGGGATAACACCCCATATAAGTGTTTTCCCATTAACTTTTTTAAAACAAAATTGATATTGGAAGACAATGTCATTAAGTTTCTCAACATATTTTTCTTCACCATGTAATCCCTGAATAAATCTTTGCATGTCAACAGTTTCTTCTAATATGTGAAAAACAGGCTCTGGAATGTATGATTTCTCAATATATTCAATGAATGATGGTAGGATTCCAACATTTTTCCTCTTCAATTTTACTAAAAATGACTTAACATTTGATCAATATGATCATGAGTGTGTCCAACAAGAAGGAAATCAACTTTCACCTTTTGAAATATTCTCAATTGAACAAGCATGATTAGGTATTCAAATACAATTTAATTTTTGTTTTCACAACTAGTGTTGTCTAATTGTAGATATAGAACTTGAGGAAGATTGTCATACCAATGAGTGAGCACATGATGAATTATGGTTATGGTCATATTTTCATCATTAAGAATATTTGGAGTTGTGAATTAAACCCTTCGACACATTTTTCCATTAAAAACCATACAACCAACCAAGTGAAACTGAATGAAATTATCTTCTTGTAAATTTTTTGGCGTACGGACAAAATGTGGTAGAAGTGTTTTCTTATGGTCCATGCCATCAATTATCATACCCAAATATTTGTTTGGAGCATCATAACACGTCTTCAAATGTTTGTACAACTTTTGTTTTTCACTTGATTGTTGATTTCGATGTTCTTGAAGTGTTTTGACTATGGAATATTCACATGACATAAAATGAAAATATTGATAGTATGTTTTCATAGTTGATAATATCCAATTTAAAAAAAAAAAAATAGTAAATATATATATTTGTATACCCCTTCAAATTTATCTCTTTTTTATTTAAAAATAGCACATTTACTACAAATCCCCATCCTTGACTTCTTAGGAATACGAACATTGTTGAATTGTTTCTTCCATGTTCTTGTAAAATATGCATATGTAATAAAATTACCATTTCCTTCAACACCTTCAACATACTCTTTGTATAAGTAGTAGATTTATCTCCTTGAGAAATTATTTGGAATATGTATTGTGTCTCTATCTAGCATACACTCTCCATGTTTGGAAAAGAAATCACACATCCAAGACAATGTAGTGTTTGTTAATGGTCCACTCTCTCATCCATATTGTAACTTTGAATAAAATGAAGGATCTTTTTCCAACCTTGTTTGGATTCTTGATAGACAAAGATTATCAATTGAGTGAATTTTTTTGAAAGTCTTTCTGCAAAGTAAAAGATTCTCAATGCGATAATCATATCTTGTCTTGGTGGATATCATGCACCCCATTAAATATGAATTTTCCATGCTCTTATTCATTGACAAATATGTCTTCCTTTTATTCAATGCATACATGTAGTTCATGATTTTCAAACAATTATTTTGACAACATTCACTTGAAATCAAATCACTTATGGAAACTGATTTAGTGAGAAATTATTTCATAGACATTGTATAACTAGAATGATTTGGATTGATATAAAAAGGTCTAGTCCTGGTCCTAGACACAATGTTTTTTTACAATGTCCCCATCATTTCATCATACTCACTAGAAGAAATTTCCTCATCACTAGCAGGAATATCATACAAAACATTGTCAGGAGACCGAACAAAAGAATGTTGATCACATTGGTTTGTTGCAGCGGAATGATTGAGAAAATTATCTTCATTCCTAGGTCCATCATCATCTTCATCGATAATCGTGTTGATATAAGGAATATCAAACTCACTAGAAAAATGATTACCATCATCGTCAATGTCATTGGATCTTCCATGAAAATATGCACTTGAAGGAAAATCATCATCACCCTCAAGACTATAAATGTCATTAAACTCTTATCTAACAAAAATGTCTTCATCATCATCAACACCACCATTGGCATAAGCATCTTCACTGCTTTTATAATCCCCACTTGAGAGAAATTCTTCAACATCCTCCTTAGTGCCTTGAAAATCTTCACTTGGAGGAAAATATTCATCAGTACCTTGAAAATCCTCACTTGGAGGAAAATCATCATCATCAACATTGTTACCTTTAAATTCCTCACTCGGGAAAGAGTGTCCACCATTGGCATAATCATCTTCACTACTTTTAAAATCCCCACTTGAGGGAAATTCTTCATCATCCTTGTTAGTTCCTTGAAAATCCTCACTTGGAGGAAAATCTTAATCATCATCATCAGTACCTTGAAAATATTCACTTGGAGAAAAATCATCACCATCAACATTGTTGTCTTTAAATTCTTCACTCGAAAAAAATTGTCCACCATTGGCATAATCATCTTCACTACTTTTAAAATCCCAACTTGAGGGAAATTCTTCATCATCCTCATCAGTACCTTCAAAATCCTCACTTGAAGGAAAATCATCATCACCAACATTGTTGCCTTTAAATTCCCCACTTGGGAAAGAGTGTCCATCATTGGCATAATCATCTTCACTACTTTTAAAATCCCCACTTGAGGGAAATTCTTCATCATCCTCATTAGTGCCTTGGAAATCCTCACTTGGAGGAAAATCTTCATCGGTAACTTGAAAATCTTCACTTGGAGGAAAATTATCATCCCAATCATTTAAACTGTGATCAAAGTCTCCACTTCGACCTACATTTTGATTATTTTCAATATTATTAAATTGTTGAACAGATTGATCACCATCATATTCCTCCTCTTTATCAT
>SNQJ01S0005811.1:0-16235 GCA_010110895.2 Picea sitchensis | reverse complement strand
ATATATAATGTGTCCTCCATGTCCTGTTTCGGGGGTCAACATGTCCCATGTCAGATACTTGTGTGTCCTGTCACCTGTGTCCCAATGCCATGTGACTTTGTTCTGCTTCAACTCCATTGTCCCATATAAGGTGTCCCCCGTGTCCTGTTTCGGGGGTCAACATGTCCCATGTCAGATACTTGTGTGTCCTGTGTCCCAATGCCATGTGACTTTGTTCTGCTTCAACTCCATTGTCCCAACACCACCTGCTTGCAGAACCAAAGTGTTGTGCCCTTATGTTTTAGGGCCATATAGTGTTGCATCGGGACTAGACCTTTGTAATAAAATCCTATTGATGATCACGACCCAAGCAAGCACCCCTCAAGTGATCAATTTTGACCAATGTTGACCATATGAATGTATTTATACCTAAGAATGTCATTGTAGAAGGCAGGAGTGAGAGTCAAGGAGCAGTGTAATAGTTTCTATTGTGCTCCTACATATTGTACATTAGTTTCAGTTATGGAATCTCTTTCAGCGTTCTACAACCAGTTTATCTCTTATGCTTTGAGTGTTGATTGAGTTCTTAACTTCTTAATGATCTATTTTATTACTGTTGTGATCAGATTAAGTAAAATGTGCAACAATATCTCTCAAAACAACGGAGGAAAACATTATTTCTTCTGTAGGGAAGTCCCCGCCAAAAAGGGGCCATTTCCAACCATGTCATTGTCCCCTAGGAATGGGGAAACACAGACACATTCCTATGCTTTATATAGCATGCCATAGATTATAAGACAACCGTCCAAGAGATACAATATCAAAGCAATGGAAATAATAAGAAGCCTTTTGCTTGACAAGCTCGCATTACATTAAATAGTAAGAAATAATGAAACCTCTGGCACACATTGAAACTGTAAAACACGTTAATAATAGTTTACAATATAAACTGCAAATATGAGCATATTTTGTGTCACGGTGAGCAACTAGGATATAAAATCCTGCATAAGAACTAGTGCATAACATCTACTAGGACCAGCATGCATCTCATTTTAAAGAAAGTATCCAGTTTGTGGCCACTAAATTGTGGAAAATTGTTAGAATAAATGAGGACGACTCTAAAGATCTCAAATATGAATCCAATAAGCCAAAGTAGATTTCTGTAACATCCCAACCTTTATGATGTTGGTTTATGTGATGCAGTGGCACATGGTCATTTGGTATCCTATGTGCACAATAGTGCATTTTGTTGGTCTGTGTGGTGCAGTGGCACATGGTCATCCGCTTGTCTATGTGGCACAATAGCATGTATTGGCCTGTGTGGTGCATGGTTGTCTGGTCTGTATGGCACAATAAGCACATGAACCCTAGATTATGATTGTTTAGACATTTTATAGTGCAGTGGCACATGGACTTTGGAATCTGGATATAATAATAATAATTTTCCATTACTTGACATAATTAATGTATGTAAGATTTTGCAGATTTCTTATGGACCGGGATCGTCAGGTCCCACACTAACGTCATCAGATGACCCAACCACCAATAGCACCTTGATTGAATAAATGGTGACCAACATTAGGGACCCTGAGCAGGGTAGTGTCTTGGGTGGGTATATGTGAAATCCCTTTCTGACTATCCCACTCCTGTGTGCATTGAGTTGGACCAAGATTGTGGCTTAGGTGGCATTTTCCCCCTTGAACCTAGTGAATGTTGGCACGGGAACTTGAAACTATGGGAGAAAAAGGCATGTAGGTATGAATTACTCAACATGCAAAATTAATAAATGAAATACATGAGCATGAGAATTTTTGGAAATATTGTCAAAAGATTGGAGAGCCTTCCCTCTTAGCTTGCCTTGGAGAACATAAACCTTGATTTCCTTTGAAAAAGTCTATATTGACTGGAATGTGCATTTTGGCCTTTCTCAAGTGTGTGTTTGGTGGGGAGTTTCGTGGTTAGTCCCCTTTCATTCCCTAGGAGAAAATCGTTGTGGACAGTCCACTGGTGTGGGTTACACCGAAAGTGAAAGGCATCAGGTTATTGTTTTTGACCATTGAATATTGTTCATTGATGTGATTTGCATTGAATTTGATTGCCTCTTAGCTTGCCTTGGAGAACATAAACCTTGATTTCCTTTGCAAAATTCTATATTGACAGAAATGTGCATTTTGGCCTTTCTCAAGTGTGTTTGGTGGGGAGTTCCGTGGCTAGTCCCCTTTCATTCCCGAGGAGAAAATTGTTGCAGACAGTCTACTGGTGTGGGTTACACTGAAAGTGAAAGGCATCAGGTTATTGTTTTCGACCAATGAATATTGTTCATTGATGTGATTTGCATTGAATTTGCATATCGGCTTGCTTAAAAAGGAAAATGATGGATTAGTTACATGCATGTTTATATTGTTGAGTTATTAATCAAACATATAGACTTAGAATTATGACTAAGACATGGGTAATGGTCACCTAGTGCATGTCTCTACGTGGGCTGTTACAATTTCAAAGTAAATTGTGAGTTGTGGCTTAACTGATTTCCTCTTATCTAGATTCTACTGAGACTGCAGAGAACAAAGAAGCCAGACCTGGCCGGTTTGAGCCATAACCAAGAGTTAAACCCAACCCAGCCCCAAAACCAGTTGAGTCAGAACAAAACCATCTGCAACTAGCTAGAACTCATCTGAACCATGTCGGGTCAGAGCTGGACAGACCCAGTCAGTTCTGACAAGACTCAGTCAGACCCAGCAAGTCCGGTCAGATTCAGCTGGGTCTGACTGAGTCAACTTATACCCTTTATCAATAAAATTCAGAAACAGACCTATTTTGCTCATTTTTACCTTGTTTTGCTGGAAATTTTCAGAGCAACATGGAGCGATTTTCCCAGTGATTCTTATGCACAGTGAGACTACATTCGAAACACATCTAGGGTATAGCAATAGAAACATATCTTTGTGCTTATTTCTGAACAGATTTGAGAGGAGATATGGCACAGATTTTCACTAGATTTCAGCCCGATTTTCACCAGCTAGGGCACAGAATTCTGATCCCATTTTCAAACCTGATTTTTAAATTTTTCATTGCTAGGGCAAAATTTTTGCAGGCTTCTGAGCTCATTTCCACCACAGCTAGGGCAGCTAGGACACACATTTTAGATTTGATTTTAATACCTGAATTTTTCAGAGTAAAAGCAGCATTTTTCCAGAATCTCTGAAGCTCATTTTGTGAGCTGAATTAGCTCATTAACTGATCTGAATTCTTAGATTTTTCTCACCTTTTAGCTACCAAGTCTTTTACAGTATGTGTATTTGTTTTGTTTTTTATATTTCCTGAGTCTTTGCTGGGTCAATGCCCAGGTCTTGGCTAACTCACAGGTTGACTCTGACCCTTCGGCCAAAATGGGTCAGGCACCAAGTCGGGTCTGGCATCTTTGATTGAGAAGCTGTATAAAAATTAAGGTACATAAAGGATTAAAATACAAACTATGGTTAGCACAGTCATTCACACAATAAACAGGAAATTCGAACATGTAAACACATTTTCAGATGCTCATCTCTTGAGCTTGAAACAAAAAGATTGTGCTGGAAAGAAATGAATGAGATCTGAAGCCTCAAACAGGAAGATAGCACTGGAAAGAACTAAAAGAGAAAGCGTTGAATATCAATTAGGTGTGAGTCTTTCATTTTGCAATGTGAACAAATGATATAAACCAAAAGCTAATGCATTCATACAATAAACAGGAAATTCGAACATGTAAATACATTTTCAGATGCTCATCTCTTGAGCTTGAAACAAAAATATTGTGCTGGAAAGAAATGAATGAGATCTGAAGCCTCAAACAGAAAGATAGCACTGGAAAGAACTAAAAGAGAAAGAACTAAAAGTCGGGTCTGGCATCTTTGATTGAGAAGCTGTATAAAAATTAGGTACATAAAGGATTAAAATACAAACTATGGTTAGCACGGTCATTCACACAATAAACAGGAAATTCGAACATGTAAACACATTTTCAGATGCTCATCTCTTGAGCTTGAAACAAAAAGATTGTGCTGGCAAGAAATGAATGAGATCTGAAGCCTCAAACAGGAAGATAGCACTGGAAAGAACTAAAAGAGAAAGCATTGAATATCAATTAGGTGTGAGTCTTTCATTTCGCAATGTGAACAAATGATATAAACCAAAACCTAATGCATTCATAGTAGTCAAGGCTACAAAAAAAATGAACTTTGTCAAGACTCAAAATCAACCGAAAGGTAGAATGAAAAAACATTAACTATTAAATTTCAGAAAACCCAAGTTGTTGAGTGTCGAAGCTAACACCATTCCTTAGTACTATCGGCAACATGCATAACTTGCATGTGTTTTCATCCCATTGACATCATTATTAATAAAGTTTATAAATTTTACTTTTGAAAAAGGTCAAAGAATAAACACTAGATAAATCGAAAAAGATGCTTAGGAACTCAACCTCCAAAGTAGTGAAATAGTTAATAATGATTAGACAAAAAGCCATGTCAAATAGGCACTTACCAACACAAGCATTCGGCCTCCAACATTTAAACCAGGTGGTGGCTGCAGATTGCGAGGCATATGCTGAGGTACTGGTGAGGTATGCTGTGCATGGGGCATGTCATCCAAGTGTGAAGTGTGGGTGCAATGTTGTCCATGAGATGGATGGGATAAGTGCGGTGCCTGCTGAGACTGATGAAGGGACTGGTGTTGGGATTGATGCAGCTGTTGGTGTTGAGCTTGATGTGGTAGACAATGCAACTGATGTTGCGGCTGGTGCTGTATTTGATGTTGAGGCTGTCAAATATGGAAAAACAATATATTATTCCAATGATACAATTTATCATAACCATGTCATATTCTACAGATAGATCTTATAGCAGATAATGATGTATAGGAAAAAGCAAGTCCTACATACAGGTGATCGAGATGTGAGATTCAGGACATCGTTCGTGTACTGCAACAACTCAGTTATAATTTATTCTCGTGTCAATAGTTGGTGAATGAATGTCATTAAAAATAAAAGAAAAGAAAAAAAAAATTGCAATAAACATAAACCCAATAAAAATAAACATTAATAAATAATATAACCAACAAGCAATAAGACAAATAAATTATAAAAGAAATCAAACCAATGAGAATACCAACTTACAGGTGAACGAAGACCAGGAGGAGCACCTAGTGTTGAAGAATTTTCTGCATTAGGATATGCCTTATCCACAATAGGCAAATATCCATGTGATAAAGAAAACTTTAGTTACACTTCCAAAGTAAAAATGGCATCCACTCCCCCTATTCAAAAATAAAAGCATGCAGAAACTCAAATATTTGCAATCAAATTGTCAAGCTGGAATCAAGGATACACTTACAGGCATTCCAGTTACAGTGGAAAGGGCATTCTGAGGGGTACGTCTATATTTGTGTCTCGCTGAATAAAATTTATAATCTCTTTCAGAAATCGCTGCTTCATGCCTTCCTGTCAAGCGTTTGAACCTGAACCATATTGATCTTCCAAATAAGGATAAAATAAAAAAAATTCACAGTTAACTTCAGAAGATGCTAATGTTTCAAGATGTGGCCAATTTCTAACAGTTCCCAGCAACAAGCTGAATCAACTGTAACATTGCATGGACCTTACTACAAAGATATGAATATCCAGTTTTTCTTGTTAAAACAAGAATATTAAATATGTGGAAGACAGAAGATAAATATACTTTTATTGTTTTGTATACACCAATTAGCATGGCTCTAGAGTCCTGACTCAACCCTTACATGGTAATTCCAAAGGAAATGTGTGCTGAGATGGAGCATGATGAGAAGAACAATAAAAGCTCCCTATGCAATGGGAAAACGCAGTCTCATAAAAACATGGAACTCTATTAAATTAAAGAAACACAGTGCATCCGAAAGATCCTTATGTGCACTCGCCACTCGCCACAATATGTAACTTCCTCTTCTCTAAAAAGACAATTATAATTTCTAAATGGGAGACACAAATCTAGTCGGACACCTAAGTGATAGTACACACTAAAGAAGAAACATAAACAAAAGGACAAATTTTACACTTAACGTATATATAGCACTACTGTACAAAACTATGAAACACAAACAAAGTCCTCATCATTTCATCCCTACTTTAGAAGAAATTTGTCCCCAGTTTTGCTGTAAATGAATAACTTGCTTATGAAAACTAGACTAGGAGACCCACTTGGCTTGTAAAAACAAGTTTCCTCTCTCGCCACCCAAATATGTTGTGGTTTGGTTCTGTCTAGTAGTTCATGCCTTGGTGTACACAAGCTTACCTTTCACTAGCAGAGGTTGCAAATCTGAAAATTTGATCCTGTAGTGTATGGATTTCGCACTTGGTTCTCATCATACATCAACCCCTATAGGCTCACAAAATGTAATATGTCTAAGGAACTTCCATGCCCAATCCCTGTTGATGACATGAGACCTCTCACTTTCCAGTACTGTTGATATATGTTGGTTAGTATTCCATGTGTTGTCCTTGGCCTAAGTCTAGACATATGAGTGCAGTTTACCCTTTTTCGATGTCCAGTACCTAGGTGAGGCCCTAGCCCCTTGGTCTGGACTCTGGATCACTATTTATCGTAATTATGGCTTTTTGGGTTCCTCCCTTAGACATTCTCTGAATCTCTTGTATGCATGCTTAGATTTGATCGCTTCATTAGTTAGAGATGCCTTTGGGAAGTCTCCAGCGTTCATAGCACACAAGGGCTTACTTGGTCAAATTTGATCTCCCTCTTTCTTGGCATGTCTATTGTATAGATAGTATCCATCCTTTCCATTGAGTAGGAAGCATTGGTTTTTTTTCATTGCAATAGACTAGAAGACATACTTAATTAAAGGGCAAGCAAGTTTACTTTCTAGTTCTTTATCGTCTTTCTAGTTGTTTCATATCATTGAAACCCTAATTGAAGTACCTTCTAAAACCAACCCCAACCCTAAGTTCACATTAACTCAACCTTTGCCCTCTTTCCACACTTTCCCATGGGTTCTCGTTGACCCTCAATAATCAAGTGGCAACCCCATTCCCTCCATCCTTTTCTCTCAATTGGGGTTGAGCCATTGTTGTGGTAGTGTGGTGCCTCACTCTAATAATTGCACTACATTTTGACAACTCCACCAAGGAGTTCCCATCAACCCTCCCCTTCCTCAAGCGAAGGCTTTCTCTTCCCTTTTCTCTTTCCTTGTGTCTCTCCTTTCCCTTAACATTGTGCTACATTTTGGCAACTTCACCAGGAAGTTCCCATCAACCCTTCCATTCCTCAAGCGAAGGCTTTCTCTTCCCCTCTCTCTCTACTTATGTCTCTCCTTTCCCATACAATAGGGATAGTTTTCTCTCTTTTTCCCCTAATCTCGAGTGGAAGGCCTACAATTCTATCACTTCGAAATTGCCCTAAAGAGCATCCAAGACTGTCCCTTCCCTAATCCCTTACCTTTAAGCCATGGAGATGATTCAAACCAATGTTGATGACATGGCAAGCTATATAGCATCTAATGCAGTAAATGTGCGTCATTCAGTGCACATTCAGCTTATTAAGCTCGAGTTTCTCCAAGGACTTAATTTTTCACGAGGCCCTCATGTTCATCCTCCTCCTTTGCCTTTAGTTGTGCACCAAGTTCAAAACTTGGAAGAACCCAACCTTTAAATGTGGCTTCACTCTCAAGCCTCACGAGTGTCAAAATTTTCAGCTCATGGTAAGAATCTACTCCACTCAAATTAAAACCCGAAGAGCTAGAAACGAAAAGCTTTAACCTACTCTCAAAACTACCTAATCTGACCTATACTCAAAAGTTGAAACACATCAGACTTTCAAAGTATGAACAACAAAAGCTAAATGGACTATCAAACCTACTACTGCATTCTTATTAATTTTAGAAAAGAAATTTGCTACAGGAAACTTAGAAAACCACAAAAACTAAATGAATGAATCACTCACACCCTGCTTATCTTTTATAAATTAAGAATGCAGGAAAGATACAAAAAAGTCCCATTCCTATGGTCGCCCAGATTAGAAAAGCAAAACCCTAAAACGACATAGGGATCAATGGACAATCCTGCATGAAATAGTTGCAAAGAAATAATTCACCTCAACTAGAGTAGGACAACTAATAAAGCCAAGTGCATCTCCTTCATATCTGTGCCTTCCTCCTAGAATAGAATGCCTCATGCAAGTGGCACCTAATCTAAAAATGGAAAAACACTTTTCCTAAATTGGAAAAGCAACTCAAAAATAAAAAAGAACTCTTATTCTAAAATTAGAAAAACACACTCTAATTCTGAACTGAACTTAAACTGCTAAATTTAGGACAACACCTATACTAGGAGAAAATTGAGATCAGCGCATGCATGCACCCTCTATCTCTCCCCTTCACTACCCTTCTCCTATAACATGGTTGCACCACCTCTCTTGTAATACAATCCACACAACTATAGCTACTAGCATTTTAAAAATTGGCCAAACCAGAACAGGAACTAGACAGCTTGACCCTAAAAGAGGAGGGACCGGCCCTTGAACCGATTCAGTGACCAATTTTGTATCGAAACGGCCAATTCAACATTGATGTAAATGAATATAAAACCTTTTCTAAAAATTTTATATTTTATGTATTTTTTAGTAATCCGGTTCATAAATCGAGTCATCAACGGATTCTAATCTGAGCCTAGTCTGACCCTCAACCGATTCTGACTTTTAAAACAATGGCTGCTAGTGGTGTGCCTCTGCTACTGAAGATGGACATTGTTAAAGCAACAAGGTAAACAAAATCTCAGAAAAGTAACCCAAACCAATGGGTGTTATCCAATCACTAGTCCAACCACACCATTCCACAAGAAGTGGGCACCCCTTCCTCTCCAACTCGAGTCCTCCAAGGGACCACTCCCCCTTCTCCTTAGCTTCAGCCTAGCCAAACGGGATGTCAAAGGATTCCACCTCAAGTGGTGATGCCCCAACATGTCTCCTTTTTGTTCAGTGCTTCTTGTTCAGCTCTGGCCCAACTAACCCTTAAACCCAACTTGTAGTTGTCCCTTTGACCATTGGTTCTTTGAGCACCGGCTTTCCTGTGGTGATTTCCCAAACCTTTCCTTCAAACATTAACATGAACCAAAGCACAAATGAAACCTCTAAAGAATTTCCCTCAAGTTCAAAACATTTGGAACCATAAAAATTGATCTGTAAATGAGGGACTTATAAGTTATAGCCCTCAAGTTTCATCAAAACAGACCTCTGCAGAAATAAAATAATTATCCCTATTCTAGGTGCAATTGAATGCAAATCTTCTCAGCTGCTAATCACCAACAGGCATAAGAGGATGGCTTTGTCTTCAAATCTAGTTTCAAGGCTTTTGTTCTCTATCTTCAAAGTAGTTCACTACTTGGTTACATTGCTTGTGGTGGCTGAACCAATGCTGACTAAGTTCCCCATTTGTGTTTATTTGAAAAGTTCAAGCCCAGCACCCTAATACTGTCAAGCCAAAATAAACAACATACACTGTTGTATTAATAAATTTAACCAACATACTCTGAATCTGCCAAACAAGCAAAACTCTAGAAACCTACATATTAAACCCAACAATACATACTCTATTCTAAATAGAATGGGGTATGCTCTGTTTCTTGTGTACATGTGCTTACCCAGCAGTGAACACACATTCAGCAGTCATTTATGTGTCCAATTACAAGAGACCAGCAATCATGTCCAACTGTATTGTTGCAGGTAATGCCATGTAGAGTTGTTTCATTAGTGGCTCAAGAGTGAATACAGAGCATAGTCCAACCCTGTTAAGATATACATATATGAGTTTGGCTCAACATACACTGCTATAGATAATGATACATAGGCTGCCGTCCACATTTCTTATCAGATATTGATCAACATAGAGCATGCACACATTTTTGTTACAATGGGGGTGGCTGTGCAGAGCACTACAGCATTCATTTTGGGGAACGCCTTGTGTATGGGCGTGTTGGTGCAAGTGGCTTGGACCAATCAACAAATACACAGTAACTAAACTCGAGTCTTCATACCAGCAAGTTAATTAAAGAGAAATTGTTGTAGAATGTGGCTTCCCTAGTGGTTATTGACACCAACGATCAGGCAACCAATAGCTAGAGTGCCTAATCTATTAATACATGTTGTTGAATGGTTTACATAGTAAGTAAATATCCCAGCGTTCAACAAATGAAAATCAATGGGTTGTTTGAATACTATGCAGCTCTGTCTTGACCATTCAAACAGGTATACCAGCTATCATAGAATAATAATAATTGTTGTATCTAACACATTAATTAAACCAACAGTCCAACACACTAGTATTAGCATTATAGGTAATTCCAGTGATCAAATAAATGAATAATGGGTGAATACAACACTGCATGCATCTCTATCAGATGGAAACCCCACAGGAATATCCAAAACGGAAGCAAGCAGCAGTTAATCACACAACAATTCATCAACCACAAGGAATTTAAATGCACCATAGACACACAGATTTATCCTAGAAACCCAAATGGGAAAACCAACATTTAATGGGATTTGAATTCTTGATCAGGAATTTTATTATAAAAGGGTGAGCTATGCACTCTCAAAATGAGATTCTGATGCATTCATACTCATTAATAGTCTTTGCAGATGATGTGGCTATGGACAATCTTTTGTTCATGCATGGTCAGGCTCAATGGCTCCTTTGTCCTCCAATCTTCAAGCATATTGCCTCTTCGAGCCCTCTTCTTTTGCTACTCCCTCCTTCCCAAGCTTCAATTCTCCCCTTGGTTGTGGTTGGTTTCCCTTTCATCAAGCAAGCATTCTCTTTAATAGAGTTGCCCCAGAATGCCAACCATCAAGGAAATTAGTTTCACCTTCTTGACACCTTTGGCCTTTCGTCTTCAAGTCGATTTCCGACTTTAAACTTTTGCAAAAATTTAGTTGCAAAGTTTGGATGAGGAATTAATGTTTCGGATTCTTTTTGGAACACACCTCCCTATTCACAAGCTTTTGGTCACCAAAAGCATCTACTTGAAGATGTAGCATCTTGTTTGCTTCTCAACACACTATCTAATGGCTTCTCGACACTTTTAATATAGGAGGAACACAATGCAAGGGATTCCACTCATTCCCGAGTGTTCTTACTCACCTTTTGCAATTATTCAAATAGCTTGCAGTGCTTCCGGAACCGTCTTCATAACCATGGGAATGTAGTGGACAGCTCTTCACCCATTCAGCCTTTGGCACAATCCTCTAAGATTGTTGTTTCTTTGTCTTTGATTCTTCTCGATGTCGAAGCTCTATGGACTTGTTGATCTAGATGAGGCCAGGGTCTTCTTCTCCCATCTTTGGAATGGTCTTCTATTTGTACTTGTTAGCTTGTTTGCTTGGTCCCCCAGGTGTTGGTGTAGTTTCAAGTGGTAGAAACATCCCTTGGTTGCCCTCTTTCAATCTTCTACAAGCAGGTTGGAGTAATGGCTTACTACCTATTATCACACAAACCCTCACTTCTTGAAATAAAGTCCTAACACTCAAACAAGGTTTTGGCATAACTAAGAGGGAGGCCACTATCATCTCATCAACCCTCTTCTGCACTTTAGGCCGGTTCAAGGAGGGCTTCCCTAGGATAGGATTACTAGAACTTATGCAATAAGGTCCAAGGTGGAATGAAGAGAAAGGTCGAGCAAAACAACTTTTTGTGGATTGAATAAGATAAGTGGATGGAAGGCCAAAGACTAGTGTCTTTTCATTGGGCAATGGGTTCAAATCAATGCTCATATGAGAGGCTATCCTAATGATAGAAAGAGGATAATATGCCTAAGGGCATTACTAAAATAGACAACATCCAACGCTTATGAAGATTATGATTTCCTGGAATGAAATGTATGTGTATTTAACCAAGTGTTGAGAAATAATGCAACATAGACAACATCCAAGGATAACATAATAGAACATGGAGAGAGCCTTCCAAGTTGTTACTCCATAAACATATGTCAAGATATTTCAACAAGAGAAATAGCAATACAGATCTAAAAGATTCCTCACCCACAAGATAATTGAGTTGATCCTCCAAAAGTCTCCAATGGATATTCAACTAATCTCCAAGGGATTTCCCCCCAAATCCAACCATGAAAAATAATGAAGAGAACAAACACTTATAAAGGTTTGAGCTCCATCTTCATTTATAATAAAATATGAATTGTTTTCCTAGATCCACTAATTTCTCCAAGAAATACAATAGAATAACCTCTTCAACAACCTCATTACTAAAAGTAGCAATGACTTGTTGAGATCCACTTTATTCTCCAAGAAGAATCAATAAAATATGCTAGGAAAACAATACAATAATGGTCTCAAGTAACCAACTCCATGAAACAAGTCAACAACAATAGAATAAGAGAGTTGGTTATGCAACAACCTCCAAAAATCGCAAGTGTGAGGTCTCTAAGTAAAACGACCCATCAATGGACCAAAAAGAATGTGCAATGAGTCCTCCAAATGGCATGTATGGCTCCTCAAATGATGTACATGTAACTCTCCAAAGTGAGACGACCTCATGAAAGAATGTGCAAAACTCTCAATAGATGACACGTGTGGCATTAGGAATAGGATGTCCCATCAATAAGCAATGTAGTAGAGGCACATATCAAGCAAATATCCTCCATAATAAAAGCTCTAACCAACTCGTCCTCCTCAAAATCTATCCCAAGCACTAAATCCATGTGTAAGGTGCTCAAAATAGGCTCAAGATCCATGCTATAAAGGGACAGCCCCAACAAAACCAAGTCACCCGCTTCAAAAGTCAACAAAATCATGAGAGAATGTGCCATAAAGTGGTTTGTAGTTATTATAAGCACCTCCTTATATCAAGGAGACATCAAATCATATGCAAAGTGACCAACCATCTAACCAACTCCAAGAGAGAGAGAGCAGCCTCATTATCTAGTAAAGTAATGCAAAGAGGTGATGAACACCTCGATATGTGTGCAAAGTAGTTCAATGCTCTACTAGGAGTGAGGCTCCAACTCAAAATTGGGAAGGACCCCTTCAAGATCTCCATGGAATAGTAACCGCATGCTAAGAAGAACAAGTCAACCTGCTCAAACAAATCCCCAAGCTCAATCTCCAAGAATATCCAGCATCCATAAAGCGTGCCAAGCAAGGGACAAGTGGAGCGCTCCTCAAAGGTGGACATCCATATGCTAACAACCTACTCACAACTCTCAATGCAGTGTCACAACTCTAAAGGCATGCTACAACACCTAATGCAATGCCACAACACCCAATGCAAGGCTACAATGCCCAATGCAAAGCTACAACGCCTAATGCAATGTCACAACACCTAATGCAAGGCTACAATGCCCAAGGCAATCCCACGACTCCTAGTACAGTGTCACAATGCCCAAGGTAAAAGGCTCCTCAAAAAGTACAATGTGTATGGGTTGACCTCCAAATATGTGCAGTGTCACAACTCTCAATGCAGTGTCACAACTCTCAAGGCATGCTACAACGCCCAATGCAAGGCTACAACGCCCAATGCAAGGCTAAAACGCCCAATGCAATGTTACAATGCCCAATGCAAAGCTACAACGCCTAATATAATGTCAGAACACCTAATGCAAGGCTACAATGCCCAAGGCAATCCCACAACTCCCAGTGCAGTGTCACAATGCCCAAGGCAAAAGGCTCCTCAAAAAGTACAATGTGTATGGGTTGACCTCCAAATATGTGTCGTGAAGTCAACATTGGGAGGGCACTCAAGTCTATCCATGTACCAAAATCACCAAACAAGCAAGGGTACCCAAGTAGAAGACCTCCATCAAGATGAATCATGCCAAGTCATCCTCAAAACACTTGGATGCTCCTTCAAATGAGTCAACTAGTCATTATGAGGGATAGGATTACATCAAGATATGTGTACAAGAGAAGCGTTCCACTAGGACTCATAGTCTATGTCATAAAATGCCATCTCAATGTCATAACATGTCAAAGAAGCCAAATGCTCTAGCAATAGTCATATATGGAATCATGGGTAGGTCAACATATCACCATGAAGAACTATGCAATAAAGGGAGCGCTCATGAAAATCCCTCTCTAGTGTATCAGTATCATAATAGGATCATCAGGGACATCTCAAGCATGAGGGCACCCTTACCATCATCATGATGCCATGTGCAAAACAACCACTAATACAATAACACAGGCACATCTATCATGTAAAGGGTGATCATCATGTAGCAAAACAATAGCATCAAAGATCATCTCATAATCATCAACCAAAACATGGGCAACCATGAAGAGAGAACCAAACCATGACCATTAACCAAGGAGAAAAAGAATCTCCTCCACCAAGCCAAACATCCACTAGAAGCAACTTCTACCAAAATTCCAACCTTTGGAAGGCTAGAATCACCATGCCACCCAGCAAATCTCCAAGTTATGTGATGCAAATCACATGTGCAATTCTCATACAATATGGGGGATAACACTACCCACTCCCTTTTTTTCTGTTGCCTTGTCCCATTCTCTTCAAAGTGTCGGCAGCTCCTTTAAGACCACGGATTCAATCACTCTGATACCAATATGATCTGTAAATGAGGGAATTATAGTCCACAGATTTCATCAAAACGAACCTCTGCAAAAATAAAATAATTATCCCTGCTCTCGGTGCAATTCTGATTGCAAATCTTCTCAGCTGCTAATCACCAACAGGCATAAGAGGATGGCTTTGTCCTCAGATCTGGTTTCAATGCTTCTGTTCTCTGTTCTCAAAGTAGTTCACTACTTGGTTACATTGCTTGTGGTGGCCGGACCAATGCCAACTAAGTTCCCCATCTGTCTATGGGAAAAGTTCAAACCCAGCAGTCCGATACTGTCAAGCCAAAATAAACAACACACACTGTTGTATTAATAAATTTAACCAATACACTTTTCAGTCTGCCAACCAAGCAAAACTCTAGAAGCCTGCATATTAAACCCAGCAATACATACTCTGTTCTAAATAGAAAGGGGCAATACTCTGCTTCCTGTGTAAATGTGCTTACCCAGCACACATTCAACAGTCATTTATGTGTCCAAATACAAGAGACCAGCAATCAATATGTCCAACTCTATGGCTTTAGGCAATTCCATGTAGAGCTGTTTCATTAGTGGCTCAAGAGTCAAAACAGAGCATAGTCTAACCCTGCTGAGAGTAGCCTGAAGCATACATATATGAGTTTGGCTCAATCTACACTGCCATATATAATGATACACAGGCTGCTGTCCACGTTTCTCATCAGATGTTGATCAACATAGAGCATGCACACATTTTTGTTACAATGTTGGTGGTTGTGGACAGTACTACGCAGTTCATCTTGGGGAGCGCCTTGTGTATGGGCATGTTGGTGCAAGTGGCTTGGGCCAATTAACAAACACACAGTAACTAAACCAGAGTCTTCATACCAGAAAGTTAATTAAAAGAAAACTGTTGTAGAATATGGTTTCCTTAGTTATTCACACCAACGATCAAGCAACCAATAATTAGAGTGCCTAATCTATTAATACACACTGTAGCATGGTTTACATAGAAATTACATATCCCAGCGTTCAACAAATGAAAATGAGACAATGGCTTGTGAGAATACTATGCAGCTCTGTCTTCACTATTCAAACAGGTATACCACTGACCAGCTACCATAGAATAATAATAATTGTTGTAGCTAAACCATTAATTAAACCAATAGTCCAACACACTAGTACTAGCAATATAGGTAATTCCAGCAATCAAATAAATGAATAATAGGCGAATACAGCACTGCATGCATCTCTATCAAATGGAAACCCCACAGCAATATCCAGAACTGAAGCTGTCAAATTTTCACATGCACTCTATGTGACCAATTTTCAGATCTGGAAATTGTTACCTAGTGAGCTAACAGTAACACCCTAATTGTAGTCACTGAACAATTTCACACTGAAAATTATGACAGAAATTATATGCAGCGGAAACAAAAAAGATCAGAGATGAATCATCAACACAACCGAGACAAATTTCTGTTCTGTAACTTTTATCAAATTCAGAAAATCTGAGGGCAAAAACCAGCCCTCCCAGTCAACACACTTTGACCAAAATCAGGACAAGCTTGTCCTCCTCAAAACAGTAAAAAGATAAACAAAATGGAAACTTAGCAAATACCCGGAAATCACCTCTGCCTGACAAACTTGCTGCTGCCACCTGTACTAATGCTGACATCATCCGTACAGCTT
>SNQJ01S0005810.1:240781-259477 GCA_010110895.2 Picea sitchensis | reverse complement strand
ACTGATGACCTCATATTGAGTCTTTGACTCGTCACTCTTTACTATTTTTGAGTTTGAGTAATTTCAATTTACTATTTCAAACTTCCGTATATCTTATTTTGCTTAGTACTAATATAGTAATTAGACTCTAGAATGATCAATGATGAATTTAAATCAATGTATACAGTATTTTACTATATCTGTTTCATTTATGATTTATGAATCAATGTATTTCATTACTGAATCAGAATGTGAATCATATTTATTGTTTATATCATTTACAAATTTGAATATAGTACTAGTTTATTGTTTACTATTTAGTATTTTACTATTTACATTGCACAATGATGAATTTACATGGGCTGAATTGTTATTGTTGGGATTTTATCATTAATATATATATATATATATATATATATTGTAATTTTAGAGACGGGTACCCCTATGATAGGGACCCCAACATCCCCAGTCCCCCCTGAATTTCCCCAAAATTTGGGGTTGCTCCCACATGTTCCCCTTGTGCGTCTCCCCGGTCCCGCGCACCCCCGTCCCGGAAACTTGGTGGAACATTGATTTTCAATTCTAGAATGTGAACCAAGCTAAAATCACACCAATTCAGAGAAGCTAACAAAATAGGCCAAGTGTGTGAAGCATTAAGTTCTCTCTAGAATCGATTTGCGTGGAATAGATCAGATCACATAATACTCATCAAACTCAGTATTTGTAAACCTTCAAAACTGCAATATATGGTTTATATCAGTCCCGTTTTAGTTCTGAAAGAGAAGGAATGATACCCTGACTTAAATGAAGCTTCAAATCTGAGTTTAAAATTTAACCAACAAGTGTTATCCCATGCATACATTAGAATTTAGGTATTGTTTTCATGATCTTGAGATTAATACCAAACTTCCATTCAAAGACTGAAACTAGAAATGACAGATTATTCCAAACCCCTTAAAGCATCTTAAAGAGTTAAATCATTCAACATTTCCTGGAGATCATTCAATCATATATGCCACGTTAAGCCATAGAAGCATCCCCTTTAAAAATGTGCTAGAAATGTGGAAAATTTATGGAAAGCAACACTGAAAACATCGGCAGATCTAGCAAGACATTTAGTTCTTTAAATCGTTGATTAGGTCCTGAAATTGTATTAGATCATGAAATAACTTTCAGATAATGTGTCAACGTTTCAATTCTTAGAGCAGGCTGTAGTTAAAAACCTCTATTAGTGAAATGCTTCGCTGGTTCCTTAATGACAGGGTTTTCAGAATGAAATCATGCCACAAGTGTCAGATCAAAGTCAATAATCAAATTATATCATCAGACTACACCAGATTTGAACTTGAAGCCGTTAAGCCATAGAAACATTCCCTTTAAAAATGTGGAAAATTTCTGGAAAGCAACACTGAAAACATCGGCAGATCTAGCAAGACATTTGGTTCTTTAAATCATTGATTAGGTCCTGAAATTGTATTAGATCATGAAATAACTTTCAGATAATGTGTCAACGTTTCAATTCTTAGAGCTAGCTGTAGTTAAAACCCTCTATTAGTGAAATGCTTCTCTGGTCCCTTAATGACAGGGTTTTCAGAATGAAATCATGCCACAAGTGTTAGATCAAAGCCAATAATCAGATTATATCATCAGACTACACCAGATTTGAACTCGAAGTCAAAAATTTAAAACCCCAAGAACTTTTAGTTATTATGATTACTTTGTATCTTTTGGGCATGGGTATTAAATCTATACAAGAATGAAACAATGAAAACAATAGATTTAACCCGGAAAAATAGCAAGTCGAGTTTAAGATAAGGCTATTTCAATTGGATGACCTGCAGAAAACCCAAGTTGGCAGCTGAATATTTAAAAAAATGTTAGCTCATGCAAACTTGAGAGGTGCAACCTAAATCTAGAAATGTAGATCTATAAAATGGTAGGCTGCTTGAAAAACAAACACTAAAAGGGAGAAATTTAAATGAGATGGTTGAAAAGAGAAAGTAAAACCTAGTGCTATGATTGGGCTATGGAGTCTAAACCACTCCTTGAGTAGTTTCCCTCTTTACCTTTAATGTTGAAGTCCCCAAACATCTCTGAAGAATGCTTGGTGAGCATCAAACTTCAGAAATTTTAACCTTGCAAGAGTCACAGGGAGGATAAACTAACAAAGATTCAGCCTAAGTATTGCAACTTTAAAATTTTAAACATGAATCCAAAGTAAAGAGGTAAAACCCCTAGATATTCACCCCTATTACAAAGATCTAGTCTTAAATTTCACAAAGAAATGACATAGAAATGTTTCATACCTCACTTGCATTGCTTGCTTTGCAATAGCTCCTTCCTCAATGAACATTTCAAATTCAAACCCTTCTTTGATTATCCTGGAACATCTTACTCAAGAAAATAGAGAAGAAACTACACCAAATAATAAGCAAATCAGTCTTCCATTTCATTTCCAACCGTAACAAATGAGAGAGAGGCTCTCCTTATATAGATAAGGCACCTCCCAAAATCATGAGTGAAATACCATGTGCTCAGGAAAATACCATGTGCTCAAGAAAAACCATAAAAAAGATACGACGTGCTCTCAAAACCATCAATAAAACCTCCAAGAATAAGTGTGCCCTCATAAATATGAGCTAACCACCCACACCTGTGGCTAAGAAAGAGAAAATGCGCCCTCCATGTGTTCACATGTGCGGCTCCAAAACACAGCGATAATTTCATGTGGCAAATTCCAGCAACATCGTAACTAGGTCAAGTTTTGCCCGATTTTCTATTATAACTTCATTTTGGAAATCCCACAGCCATTATGCATCTAATGGCATTGATCTGGAGCAATTTTGGGCACTCTGTCAAAAGATAATTACACCTGAAGCTGGCCACCCTCAAAAAATGTGCTCTAACCTCCTCAACATCTCAAGAAATGATCCAAGAAAGCAAGTGTGCCCTCTAGGAATGGTCCGTGATGACGATGTGGAGTCCATGACATCGTCCAACACACTGTCATAGATCCCTAGGCAATGACATGTATCCCAATGCAATGTCATGAATCCCAAGAAAAATGGCACAGATTTCAATGTAGATATATCTAATTGTATGCACATACATGGATCCCAAGGCAGCATCATGAATCCCAATGTAGGTACACGGATCCCAATGCAATAGTGCACGAATCCCAAGGTGGGGCGCCCACCTATGATGATGAATCAAATCTCAAACAAGTCATTAGACAATGCACATTTGTCATTAAGTAATCCCTTCCTCATAACATAAGTTAATTTTAGAAATTGCCTAAATTTACAATGGTGGAACAACCGCACCCTTATTACATGTGTCAATTCCTAGGACAAAAGGTATTTCCTATATCACTTGGTTAGAGATAGGTAAAAATGATGAATTATTGATGGAAAGGGAAGGGGAAATTTATGTTTTAACCCTCAAAGTCATATGTAATGATGTAGAAGGTTTTTTAACTGGTCCAACTAGCTTCTAGAGCTAGGAATCTTCATTATTTGTACATGCAAACCTTTAAGAGGGAGCTTTTCTTAGAGTTACCACCTTGACACCTTTTTTACTACCCCTTTTTGTATTTTTCTTTGAATTTACTTAGTCCTTTTCTTTAAATATGCATTTTTTAGCATAAGACTTTAGGCCTAGGCCTTTTTAATGAGGTGGCATGGCTTTAGCTTCATTATTTTTTCATTTTTTACATTTATGCTCTTCACCTCTAGCCTTTTCTGTCTTTATTTGACTTTGGCTTACATTGTTCTTCAATTTATTCAATAAGACCATGTTGGATGACATATGATAAGTCAAACATAAGCGGGGATAATATCTTTTTTATGGACAAGATGGAGTGAAAGGGAAAGTGTGGAAAGTGTTAGATATGGTTAGGATATGTAGTACACTACTCAACTAGATCACCAGTAGTACAATTTGGCCCAAGTCGTGATGACATTTATCTAAGGATGATTATGTCCCCCCATGGTAATAACAAGACAAAATAATAAAATTCTTATTGTTAAAAAGTATTATTAGATCGAATCCAATGTTTATTACTTTCATGACAAGGCTAGAAACCATCACACCACGTCTAAGCAAGAAACCCACACACGAGAACATAGCACACCAAATGAAATAAAGATCGTGCGTGAAGTACCATCTGCGAGTGCACATAACATCTGAGGTGTAAGGCATAGGAGTTGATATACCATGGTAGAGTCATCTAAAAGAACTCACAGGTCAACATGTATCTGATGGAAGATTGGGCCTGAAATGGAAAAAATGAGCAGGAGAGCTCATCCAAGAAGCAACATCGCACCCCTACGAGGGTGGTCTGGAAGTAGTTTCCCTTGAAGTGGGCAACAAGGCACACCATTGTGAAAGAAGCACTATTTTTCTCCTCTTGATTCAATGATTTTACAAAGTTTCCATTGTGAAAAAGATATCGTCTCTCCAAGTAAACTACGCACCCTACATTTAGCATTGCACCATGATGGACGTCGAGCACTTTTGGCTACACCAACACAAGACTTATCCACCCTCAAGACCACTCCACAAGTGCTCTTGGTCAAATGATCTTCAACTCATTGAGTTCATTATTTTTATAAGTTGATGAGGGATTATTGATTCAACCATACATCTTGGCTCAATTGCATAAGCATAGATATGCACAATTGTGATCTCAAGTTCACAATGAATTGACATGTGTGTGCACCAATTCCCAAATATGTTGACAACAATTAGTTTCTTCAATGCTCCTCGTAGAATAATGGTATTACTTTCACTAAGCATAAGAGAGAGCCAAAAGGCAACCGACCTCGTAGCCTTTTGCCATGGATGCACCCCAATCACATTGCCCTTACATGGGCTTCTCGATTTGACAACAATGCACCCAGTCTAGTTTGTTAGTGCACTTATTTGCATGAAGCACAAAGCTTTGGAAAATAACACACTCAATGTTACTTTATTGCATGTCACAAATGGCCCACAACGAAGGCCACGCAATGACTTTTTCTTTGCAAATATACTTGCCAATGCATCCCAGCACATGCCTCTCGACACAACCCTTCCACCTCACTGATGACCCCCGTTTTTTTCCATCAAACGTGACTTCCTTTTTGCAAGCCAGCACACCTTCGGCATCCTATCACATGCCAATGGCCCCTAGTTGAGGCCATCCTATGCGCTTTCTTAATTGCAAGCACCCCTACTCACAACTCCCCCGCTATCTCCTTCTATGTAGCCCTATTACCCTGTCAAGCCCCTAGCCATGGCCACCCAGCATGACCTTGTTTTCACAGGCTACACACCTCCAACATCCCAGTACATGTCAATCAACATCACCCTACCATCACATCAATGGCCCCCAATTGAGGCCATCCTCTGCACTTTCTTTATCATAGGCATCCATGCCCATGGCACCTCAACCATGTTGTTTCACATACTATTGTTACCTTGTGTCACCCCCAACAACAATCCACTGGAAAGCATGCTTCATCACAAGTATTCACACCTAAGGCTTCATCCATGTCAACCAGTGTCGCCTTATTCCTTTTCAAGGGTAAACTCACCCACAACCCCAACCATTGCCACTCTATGAGTCCTCTATGCATGTAATTCTTGTTGCTTGCTAGGCACACCAAACTAAAGCTCCAACTAGCTCCCCCATCACGCACATGCAAAGATGACAACACCACATAAGTGTGCAGGATGGACTCAATTGGGAGCCATCAACTCAATGACAGGGCGACGATAATCAGTGTGTGCTAGGATGTGGAAGACACGAAGACCTAGAAAAAAGAATTCATGTTGTGTGGCCATATCTAAGGGCCATTAGCAAGGTAGAAAGGCTACGTTGAGTGACATTTCTTAGGATACCTAGCGTGTATTCCTATGAAAAAATAGATGTTGTTAGGTTGTCATTGTTGGGGGCCATTGATTGCATGTAATAATTTAAAGGTTGAGTGCATTGTTTTCCAGAGCGTTGGGTTGCTTGTAAATAAGCACGCAAACAAACTAGATCAAGTGCACTATTGTCGAACCAACAACCTGTGCAAGGGTATTGCAATTGGGGTGCATCTGTGGCAAGACGATGTGAGGTCTGCCACCATCCAACCTTATTTTGTGCTTAGTGAAAGTAGCAAGGGTGGGGTGCATCTGCACAACCCGCCAATTCATTGCAAACCTAAGATCACAACTATGCCAATTTGTGCTTGTCCAATCGAGCCAAGGTAGAGATGGTCCAATCAATAATCCCTTATCAACCAATAAAAGTAACAACCACCATGTTGAAAATCATTCCACTAAGAGCACTTGTAGAGTGGCCTTGAGGAAGGGTAAATCTTGCATAAGTGTAGCCAAACTACGCGGCTACCCACCATGGTTCAATGTCGAAGGTAGGTTACGCAATTCTTTTGGAGAGGCAATGGCTCTTGTGGTGATGAAATCTTTGTAAAACAACCAGTCAAAAAGAGAAAAAACAAAGCTTCTTTCACAATAGTGTGGGCCATGGATTGTATCAAAATCCAATGAGGAAAAGGAAGTGTACCACGCATGTTCAACGTTGTGTGCTTCTCCCTATGTACCAGGAAATGATTGTATCTTGGAGGAGGTGGGCTCAATAAAGCAAAGTGATATCAATGAACCCTCTATAAAATCCACAAACACAACCACAGTCTATATTGACAACAAACCTGTGATAGCTATGACAACTTGGGGCTCGGTGAATTTCTCCAAAACCGAAAATATACTCTAGTGCCAATCAACAATGACGCCCATAAATGATCTACCTACAACCCATATTGCATCTAAATGTAAGAGTGGGGAAAACCATAATAAGTGAAACAAACCAAGGAAGACCATCCCTAGAGGGTGTCTCGGTGTGGTGGCAAAGCGTTCCTACCATGTCATAATCCCTTCTTGCAGCAAAATAAACCATTCGTAGTGACTTCAATATGGTTGATTGGGAGTTAAGATGGAATTAGTAGGCAACTAACCCCTCTTGATCCTAAAAATAAAAAGCAATTGGTGACTCATTTGAGTTATTCCCTTCAAATCATAAATGTCAATAGGAGACAAAAGTGGATGAAAAATGACGAATACTTGGTCCAACATGAAAAATAAAGGCAAGAGGTTCCAAGCCAGATTAGATTGATTCTATGGAAATATGCAGTTAGTTACCTTCACCAATAAATGGCTCAATCGATGAATGTAGAAAATAGATGACCAAGTTGGATCATCTTACCATTACTACTTGCATGATTCTCAAGGTAGATTTGCAGTTTTCAAGTAAGCTTCCATACAAATTCATATTCTCTCTTAGAGGCAAAGGATTGAATTCAAGTTATCACCCATCTTTAGAACCTTGTTCCACACCTAAATGATGGCACAAGATGGATAATTCAATGGGAGGCAACACAACAACTAAATTTTTCAAGAGGGTGCGACGAGATGATAACACAATGTTCTTTGAATAAGAGAGAGCAATCTCAAGAAGCAACTTAGCCCTATGATGCTAGAGCAGCCCTACAGGCCCCAACGAGAGAGAGCATAAAGAATGCATGGGAAGGGGGAGTTGAAGGGGCATGTGAATTGTCAGATCTATAGGAGATCAACGGCCTACACATTGTGAGCATCAAACAAAGGGGATGTCATGGTGACATGAGCACATTGTTAGATCCCCTCATCAATCAACAATGGAGAAAGAGAGGGGGCTACGAGAGTTGAGCGAAGCTTCACTAGAGGATAGGGTAGAGTACCCATGAGGGCTCCACTTCTCAATTCAAAAGGAGATTTTCCTCGCAAACTCATCCAATGTACAGGACAACAAATTAACCAACGCAAAAGTTAAGGTGATGGTTGAGTGCAGCCACATGGCATGACAGAAGTGGATACCTACCATGGCCTAGCGTTAGTTGTTGGCAGATGTTTGAGGGAATTGAGGAAAATTAAGGTTGCCAAAGAAAAGGAGGGAGAATGAAAACAATTAAAGAGGCATTCACATTATGCACAAAGAGGAGGAGATCAGGAGACACTAAGAGGAACTCTCATGGAAAGGGGGAAAAGGAAGAGGAGAGCCAACCTAAGAGGGGAGAAGCATCTATTACCGAAGAGAACAATGTCATCGTAGAATAGATTGGGTAGAACCAATAGCTAAAAGAAGCTAGAAGTCGTTGGAGAAAGGTGGTTCCAATGGCACACTATGTAGAAACCCTTTGAGAATAAGGAAAAGACATAGCTTCAGTCTAGATTCTGGAAGGAACTACAAGAGGTAGCAGAAGAGCCCATAGCTCTTGGAGAGGACACAAAATTGAAGAAGCTGTGGCTACTGTGGAAGGGAAGATCCAAGCCAGCAAATTTCAGGTAAATTTGCGGAAGGGAAGATCCAAGCCAGCGAATTTCAGGTAAATTTATACAATAGAAGAAGTTCTATTGTTGCACATGTTGAGATCACAAGATAATGAGGGGATCAAATAAAACCAAATAGCCGAGCGAAAACCTGCGAAAGTAAAGGAGAAAACAGCACTAAACAAGTTTGCTCGAGTTGTCCAAAAGATGCACTAGAGAGAGAAACAGCCATTGAACAAGAGAACACAAAAGATATAGTGTCCATATGTTTAATCACTTGTACAAAAGAATGATTCATGTCGACTGTAGAATGATCACATGATCACACAAAATTATTTTACAAATGAGGTTTGAATTGTGTATTTATACAAAAACTATGTAGGGCATCCTCCCAAGAAGGATTATGGACCCACATAAGTAGGATGGACTCCTCAAAAGAGTTATTAAGTCTACATATCAAAGTTGACTATGCCATCCTCATTGAGTCTACATATAAAAGTTGGCTGTGACATCCTTAACCAGAACCTAATATTATAATAAATTTAACCGGAACCTAGTATTTATAATAAATGATAGTCTTGAACCATAATTAATGCTAACAAAATGCATTAACAACACAATATGAGATGAGATGGTCATGCAAATACTGAAAATTAAACCATTCCCAACAGCGCAGAGTTCAATTCTGGGCTCTGTTATGAAATTATTGTAAGTATAACAGCCCCGAGGGGTTTCATGCCTGTGTGATCTATTTCTAGTTAATAGGAAGAAACTTCATGTTTCCACTTGCTTTCCTCCTAGCTGTGTGATTGCATGTGTGCGCTTCGTTTTTTCCAGCAGTGTGAGTGATGCATGATAGTGTTTTCATTAGCTTCCAGTGAGCTGTGTGTGGGGTTAGCAGGCAGGGTGAGTTTATTTCCCATCCTGCACCACCCTACCAGATGTGATTTAAAAGGTAGACATTTTTAATACCGTTAAGCAGCAAAATTTAAATTTATTAAAACGACAGAGAAATAGCATAGAAGTTTGAGTTTGAGGGGCTTACCTTCTCCGCAATGATATGATCTCCCACCTCCAAAGTGGGATACATAGACGAAGACGATATGAACCTAGGCTCCACAGTAATCCACCGAAAAGCTGTCCAAACAAAAAATGCTGCAACGATGGCCATGCAGGCATCCCAACTCAACCATTCCAAAATCGTATATTCGTCCTCCGTCGTCCTCATCCTCTTCTTCTGTTGCTCTGCAGGCACGGCCCCCTGCTCAACCATCCTTCCACCATAACCCATGAAACGTATGGGTGGAGACCTCAAGAGCTCATGACAAGGCAGCCATCTAGTCCACTGGAAAGGGAAAAGTCTGTAAGTAGTCATTATACTCAAATAACAGTTTCAAGCAACCGCAAGTAGATTAAACAGAGCGAATGCATGACTGCAGAGATAGGCTGTCGTGTTTTCTTTAAATCCATAACGATGATGACTCCCCCGCACCTGCAATCTAACGATTATCAAGATATTGGGCGAGGGGAACCGCGGGAAGATGAGGAGGAGGAGGCAGCCATGGTCAGCGAGGCGTGTTAGCATTATTGAATCAGAGATTCAGTAAATGGTCTGCCGGCACAAGAATGATAAGTCGAAGGCACTATGAACAAAAACGCCATGAACGATTATGAATTTGCGGAAGAAAAGAAAACCAAGATAGCCAATCGTGTGAAGCATTCAGCGATAAAAACAAACAAAAAGAGTGCCTGTTTGTGTCGTGGTCGTACGGAACATAGGGAGCTGTGAAGAGTTTTCTTGGCCATCAAGTTTCAAGTTTCTTAGACGATCTCTCTCCGTACGGGGAGGTGGTGCCAGAGACACCTTACCTGGTCTAGGGAATAATTCAGAGTGAGTTAAAAAATGCACAAATTCTTACAAAGTTTATTATAATTCATTTGGAGTAAATTTGCTTTGACTTTTGATTAGTTGTACAAATTAAAACAATTTCTGAAAGTGATTAAACTTTATAATATAAAAATAATTATTTTAATTATATTAAAAAATGATATGTTTACGATTTAATTGGCTAGGAAAGTAATATGACTATGATTGGACAATTTTAGATGTTTCATAGTAATGATGTTTGAGTTAAAAAAATGCACAAATTCTTACAAAGTTTATTATAATTCATTTGGAGTAAATTTGCTTTGACTTTTGATTAGTTGTACAAATTAAAACAATTTCTGAAAGTGATTAAACTTTTATAATATAAAAATAATTATTTTTAATTATATTAAAAATGATATGTTTACGATTTAATTGGCTAGGAAAGTAATATGACTATGATTGGACAATTTTAGATGTTTCATAGTAATGATGTTTTGGTCACTATTAATTGGTATTTGTAACGGTTAATTAAATGCGATAACATACCAAGGTAAAATAAGTAATTGGCAAGTGAGCGGAAAATGAAGTTCCATGAGGTTTTGAGTTTAACTCCCCCGACTTACAATGTGTAATTTTAAATATTAATGAAAAATAATTAATAACAAATAATTGATAATAAGTAATATTGATTAATCACTTAACACATGTTTAAGTAATTAAATTATTATGATAAAATATTGAGTTAATTAATTATTATAAATCACTTTACATTTTCATTGTTTTATTTTCTCTATATGATGATACATTAGGCCTTTAAAACCAAAACGTATGTTTTATATTATATATTAGCTCGGTCCAACGTGCATGTTGTCGAAATGATGATCTGCATACTTTTAATCTTTCGTGGTTCAGTCCACTTGGAATGTAATTCAATCTCTTTGTAATTATATATTTTTGAAGACCTCGGGGCTGGTATATTGATCTTTGCATGCAATAACAGTCATGAAGATTCGCAGAAGAAGAGAATGAAGATTTGCAGAAGAAGAAAGTTCAACATGTATCAATGGTGAGTTTTGAATAGGAAGTGGCAGGTTACTATTTTTAGTTGAAGGAAGAACCATTGCATGAAGGTTTAATGGCGGATTTCTTATTTTAGTAACTGGCTTTTGGGTATGAAGGTGAGTAATGTTGGTCTCGTTGGCTCAGAGGGTCCCTTGGGGGGCGGTCATGATGATTCTTTTTTAGCATTACTTGTTTGTATGTTTTGTTGGTTCCTGGGGTGGTGGGGTTTTAACTGGGAGCTGGTTAGTGGGCAGCGATGGAGAACAATGTTTTCACATTGTTAGGATCGAACGTGGAGTCCCAGCTAACTAAATGACTTTTCACTAATGTTTTCTTAATTGATAATTGTGATTGTGCATGGGCTTACAATCATTAAAGCCTTGACTACCCCATTTGTTGGTTGTGATCCCGGGGTCTGGTCCCACTGCGCGATTTGAATTGTTTTACGGTGCTAGGAGAGCATTGTTTCGTTGGTGAGTTCTCCAGTATGGCACATGAGGTCAGCGCTATCATGGGCGCAATCGACGAGGAGGAATAGGAGCGAGAGGGTCTTTTCACCATAGTTGATGAACTATGTAACTTAAAAGCTAGTGGGTGTTCATTAAATGAGCCTTCATTACCCTCCTTAAAGACTTTACTCCACTCTCCTTCCTCGTGTTTACCAAAAGACCTTCCGTCGATCACATTTGGATGTAGTCAGGATATGTTACAGAACCCTCCGGCCCCTGGTATGAGTAAAGAGCGGTTTCAAAGGTTCGGTGGCGAGGGACTCAACACTAGTAATACAAAGCCTGGGACATGCACTCAGAGGGTGCACACTGGGGCGTCGAACAACCACTTCTTGGCGAGTTCACAGTGAGGGAACTTGCGCGTGAAGGATTCCTTGCACAAGAAAAGTGTGCAGGCTTGGAAACCTAAGAAAGTGTGTCGACATCTTGTTATTGGGATGGACATAGGGTTGGAGGAGACCTGCCAACTTTCCCTTTGTGCACTGGTAGGGAGGTTTGCCTACAAGACTCAGAGCAATCTCTCTTTCTTGGAGTGTGTAGGTGACTTGGTTGCCTCTTATTGGCTATGCGTCGGAGCACCTGACCCTTCCTTGTGGGTGGTTTGGACTGGTTTTTAAAAGTTCGAAGGATGTTGAGCTTATCCTGAACCGTTTTTGGGATTTTGAGGGTGGTAGCATCCTATTGAAGCGTTGGAGAATTGGCTTCGACCCCGCTACATAATACTTTAGTTTTCACCATGTATGGGTCTTGCTTCCAGGCTTGCCACTTAACCTATGGAACAAAAATGCCTTGGCGGATATTGGGAACCTTTTAGGTCATTTTCTAAAGGTCGATGAAGTTGGTCTACTATCTCCGGATAAACGCATGGCGAGAGTTTTAGTTGAAATGGATATACATGCAAGTCTTATGGACTCGTTAGAATTGGAGTGGCGCGATCAGGTCACGATGCAACGTTTGGATTACCAGGGTTTACCCTTCCATTGCTCAACCTGCAAACAAACATGCCATCTACGTAAAGACTATCCAAACTGGAATGGAGCCACAGAGTCGTTGGATTCATTGGATATCTGTACAAAAGATTTGTATATGTGTGAAGAGGACTCTGAAGAGCTGGGCGTTTGTGTTGATGGGAGTGTTGAAGTTTCTTCTGGTTTTTTTATCGGATTCTTTCATAGGTAAATTAAAATCCTTTTGTCCTGCATTGTTTTTTAAACTATCGTCGTGGGAACGAGATTTCCTAGATAAATCTTTCCCGTCAATCCTAGTGCCTTCTTTTATAGACGAGTGTAAAAATCAGGATACATCTGTCCATGGGATTCCCTCCCTAGTTTCTGATAGGACTCCTTCTTTACCGACTCCTATTGCTATCTCGACTTCCACACCAGAAGTATCTGTGTTACAAACCTCCTTGGATAGGGATGTTTCTGCCTTACCGACTACTAGTCAACCAGTGTCGGATCTGAATCTAGATCTTGTAATTGATACCTTGATCTCGACTCTAAGGGAGACCATTAACACTACTACTTTACAATCATTTTGGGGCTTGGAAGCTCAACAGGGTAACTCGATCTGTGATAATGGGCGGAACCAGACATCTATGGGAGAAGGCCAGGGGAAATCACTCGCATGGTCGCGAGGTCTGGGCTTAGAGGTCTCACCTTTCAAAACATGAAGTACCCGAAAGAAACAAGGGCTACAACCACCAGTTGTTGATCGACATTCTGTACTTTCTCTTGATATGGGGGCGCTTAGAGGCATGGAAGCCCTTGCAAGGGTTAAATCATGATCCTCCTCTCCTTGAACATCAGAGGGGTGGGAGGCTCCCTAAAATTCCCTTCCATGCGTAGACTACTTTCCAACACAAAGTCGAACATAATTTTCTTCCAAGAGACTTTAGTTGTTGAAGAAAAGGCTAGGAAGTTTGTGAATTCTTTATATCCTTCTTGGATGAACAGTGCGGTCAGCTCCGTAGGGAAGTCGGGTGGACTTCTGGTGGCGTAGGATCCTAATGTTTTTGAGTTGCAACCTTATCTGTGTGCTGGTGGAATCGTATTGACAAGTTCTCACATTCCTGACAAAAGAAGGATTTGCTTATCAAATGTTTATGGGTCGTGTATCGGGCGCAGATAGTTCTGGGAACAGGTGGAAGCTAAGGGATTTCTTGCTCAGAGTGATCTTATTCTCGCGGGGGATTTGAAATTCTCTACAGGTATAGATGAAGTGTGTAGGGCGACGTCCTTAATCGATCCACTGGCATTTGTTTTCAAATATATTTTTGCTAACAATCATTTGGTGGATGTTGTGCCTACGAAGGTGTTGCCAGCTTGGTGTAATGGTAGAAGTGGGGTGGATGGGATTCAAAATATATTAGATAGGGTTTATGCTTCATAAACATTTCTTAATGAATCTGCAAGTTATAGATCATGGGTGGAACTCCCATTTATTTCTGATCATGCAGATGTGCTTTTCCAATTGGATTATGGTTTTAACCCTGTAGCATATCCTTTTAAATTTAACCCAGCGTTATTGAAAGATGAGTCTTTTGGTGATCTTGTTCAGGATGTGTGGACTAATCATTAGGATTTAGAGGTGGAAGGAGCTCAAAAAAGACTGGATAGAAATTTATTTAAGCTAAAAACCCGAGTGAAGAATTGGATAACGGTTAGGAAACAATTTGAACTTCGATCTTTTGAAAATATCAAAGTGGAAATTGCCCACCTTACCAAACAAAGCTTAGATTTTGATCACTGTTATGATCTTGGTCCACGATTAAAAACACTTGAATCTGAACGAAACAAACTGCTACTCGCTGACGAGGAACGCTGGCACCAAAAGAGCAGAGCCACATGGATACAGTGTGGGGACAAAAATACCAAATTTTTCCATCAGTTTGCCAGTTTTAGAAGGAACAAAAAACATTTGTGGGAGGAAAAGGATGAGACTGATCGGGCTCATACTGGGCAGGAGGCTTTAAAGGCAGAAGCACTGAGATTTTTTAGATCTTTCTATAAAGAATCGGCTCAAAACACAATCGAGGATCAGATTGTTGCTTTGCGTATTTATCCTAGGATAGTCTTTGTGGAGGATGTACTTACACTCAAGAAACCATGCACTGTTGAGGAAGTTCTAGATGCTCTAAGGGGTTTCACCAAAGATAAGAGTCTTGGTCCCAACGGGTGGACTGTAGAGTTCTTTCTACATTTTTTTGATCTGGTTGCAAATGATTTGTTGGAGGCAGTCGAGGAATCACGATTATATGGAGAGGTGAACAAATCATTGAACTCGACATTTATTGCACTAATTCCAAAGGTAAATGGTCCTTCTACATTTGGGGATTTTCGGTCGATAGCTCTGTGCAATCTTTGCTATAAGATTATATCTAAGATCATTGCCAATAGAATTAGACCTATTTTGTCTTGGACACTATCAGAGGAGCAATTTGTTTTTTTAAAAGGAAGGAAAATTATTGATGCCATTCGAACTGCACAGGAATGCCTTAACAATGTCAGAGAGAAAAAATTACAAGCCTTAATCCTTAAGATTGATTTAAAAAAAACTTATGACTATATAAGCCGGGATTTTTTTAGGTTGGCTCTTCTACAATGTGGTTTTAGGCTGTCGACGACCGGGTGGATTATGGGTTGTATTACATCAACTACCTTTGCAATTTTAATAAATGGTGAGCTAATTGATTTCTTTAACAGTGGCAGAGGGCTTAGATAGGGGTGCCCGCTGTCACCCTTGCTATTTATTTTAGTAATGGAAGGTTTGAGTCTGGCATTAAAAAGAAGCCAAGATGAAGGTTTATTGACATGTATTAAGGTATCAAGGCTCATGAGGATTCTCCACCTTCTTTTTGTCGATGACATTCTTATCATGACTAAATCCTCTTTAGCATAATGGATGGATATAAAAAGGCTATTGACTATGTTCTGTGGTGCAACTGATCTTTTGATAAATGCTCAAAAAACCTCTTTCCTTCAGTATGGTATACAACAACAAGTCCTGGATACTTTAAAAGCTTATTTTCTTTACAAGTTTCATGATCTTATTGATGGCTTTAGGTATCTTGGTTATTTTTAAAAAATTGACAGGTACAAAGTCGAGGACTGGCATTGGCTTATTGCTAAGTATGAAAAACGTATTGGCCACTAGTGTAATCGATTTCTTTCTGTTGGGGGTCGCCTAGTCCTAATCAAGGCCATTTTAGAAAGCCAGCCAGTATAGTGGTTGGCTTTGGAAAATATACCGTCCTTGGTACTCCATAGAATTCGTCAAGTGGTTTTTAATTTTCTTTGGTCTGGTACAAGAAAAAAAAAGAGTTTTCACTTGTGTAATTGGTAGCTCATAGCACGCCCTAAATTGTATGGGGACTGGGGGTTGAGGAATCTGTTCAGTTTTAGCAGAGCTATGGCGACGAATACCATTTGGAGGGCCTTGATGCTGGATGGATTATGGCATCAAGTCTTAAAAGATAAATATCTCCCTTTTGTTTCAGTGGCGTGATGGCTCCAAACGGTATCTGAGATCGGGGAAAAAGGATCACTATCATGGAAGTATCTTCTCAAGTTGTTACACATCCTTCTGCACTGGTTAGCACGGTGTCCAGGGACGAGAGAATCCATTTTGATTGGCAAAGACCATATTCTGGGCATGGGAGATGCGAACATCCTGTCTGGAGATTTGATTACAGCTCTAAATCTGAAAGGAATGTTTTACTTATTTCAGGCCAACAATGCGCCTCACCCAAGAATGATTTGCCCCAATTGGCTCACAAGTGCTGATTTGGAATTAGAGGGGAATTTAGCATCAAAATGGTAGATATTTCGTTGTGCTCTCATAAAGACTGGTGTACAGCTGTTAATGAGGCCGGACGAACTAAAATGGACGGGTGGCGACTCCTCCGGAATGATATCAGTCAAAAATGTATATGAGGCCATTGAAAAAAAGAAACGGAGTTGTTGATTGGAGGATGGAGTATATCACTATGGTCCTGGGACTGTCCATCAAAACTAAATCTCTTCACTTGGCTAGTGGCTGAGAGTAAAATCCTCACATGGGAGGACTTGCAACATAGAGGTTTTATTGGACCGAGCTATTGTAGTTTATGTAAGAAGAGCAAGGAAACAATGTATCATTTGTTTGTTGAGTACTCATTCACGCTTGCAGTTTGGGAAAGAGTTATAACATCCATAAAAGTCTCGGGGGCGTGGACTGGTAATTCTATTTCAGAGTGCTTTAAAAATTGGAAAATGCTTAATTCTTCATACCCAACTCTGTCGTCTTTCATTTGTTGGTATTTATGGTTGGAAAGAAACCATGTTG
Organism: Picea sitchensis; assembly: GCA_010110895.2. Lineage (NCBI taxonomy): Eukaryota > Viridiplantae > Streptophyta > Pinopsida > Pinales > Pinaceae > Picea > Picea sitchensis. Next base: position 242,380 of record SNQJ01S0005810.1, on the reverse strand, counting down.
TCTTCGAGGATAGATCTCCCTCCGTTCAAAAGGTGGCGTTCCTATCCTTATTAGTCATGGGATACTACAAATCTCAATTGAAAGCACTGGCCTTGAGGAGGGTGCCTTCCCGACCCACGGTGGGTGGAACGGTTGGATGGTTTGATGGGGTTGCTCTTTCTTCGGGACTAAATGGTGGGGTTGGAGGCGTTATAAGGATCAGTGAGCACCGAACCTATAAATGGACCATCAATTGCGGACCTGGCACTAATACTAGAGCGAAGATGATGGGAGCATGGGCTCTTCTTACTCTGACTTCTCGACTTTCTATTCCGGAGCTTCTTGTATAGGGGGATTCAAAGATCGTCATTTAATGGCTGCGGGGCAAGGGGCATCTACAGGTGGTCTCACTGGAGTGTTGGAAGGATAGAATTATGGAACTTATTAAGCTTTTCCAAAATATCACTTTCTTGCATGTGTATAGAGAAGAAAATTCAGAAGCAGATGGCCTATCTAAACAGGCGCTCCTTAAGGCTCCCGGGAAAATTGTCTTTACCAATGTGAAGAGGACCATGAGGGTCCTCATTTGTCTTTAGACCTTTTCTAGAAGTATTGATGTTTTCTCGATATTTTTTTGGGAGTCTAGTGGGCGGAACAATATGAGACTCTGTTTTTTTGGAGTGCATTGATAGATGCTTTTCAGGCTCATATCCATTGTGGAGGCTTTTTATAGCCATGTATCAGGAACTTAGCACATACTGAGGTTATATTTTGTTATTTAGTTACTAGTGATGAGATATTTTCTGGACACATTATGGTGCACTTTTTAGATGTATCTGAGTTTTTTTTTNATATCCATTGTGGAGGCTTTTTATAGCCATGTATCAGGAACTTAGCACATACTGAGGTTATATTTTGTTATTTAGTTACTAGTGATGAGATATTTTCTGGACACATTATGGTGCACTTTTTAGATGTATCTGAGTTTTTTTTTATGATGATTAACTTGTAAAATATCAGTTTATGTTACAATATAATATAAAGCGAAATTTCCTATGAAAAAAAAATGTGTTAATATTTTTTCAATACATGGATATATTATGCCTTAAAAAAACAACTAAACGTATGCTTTATATTATAGATGTACACACACGTAAGCTAAACGTATGCTCTATATTATATATGTACATGAGCATACTACAAATTCAAATGTATTTTATTCAGATTTGAACTTCAGTGAGAATGTTTTTTTATTTTAATTTAACTATTTTGTTTTTATTATAAATTAGATAATGTAATAATTTAATTATTTTTAATATTTTATTTGTATAATTAAATTAAGTATATATTTGTAAATTATTGTAGGTGTTGCATGATTTTGTTAGTGAGGAATATTTCTCTACCACATCTCATTATTACATTTGCCTCCACTCTTTTTTTTGACGAAAATGGTTATAGTTTATATTAGAGGGGTGGCAAAGCCACAGATTCAGTTACAAAATGGCCCCGAGTTTCTTCGGGCCTACAAATCAAAATACAAAATGTCCTCGAATGTCTTCGGGCCTTTCTTTCTGATCCATTCTACTTCTAAAACTGTAGACTTGTGAGCTGACCTAGTTC
>SNQJ01S0005810.1:200017-225991 GCA_010110895.2 Picea sitchensis | reverse complement strand
CACTCTTGGGAGCCCCTCCAACTCCCCTTAGGTCAAGGGAGAGTATGATCATTATTTAGCCCTGGCTAGGGCTTTAATACCTCTAAGAGCCCCATGATTAGAAGAAGGAGTGTCCAACTGTGAAACCAAAATTTCTTTATTCTTTTCTTTACGACATGCACTTATGGTTTTTAAAGGGGATAGGTCAATCCCCATTCCACTTGTACCCATAAGATCTTTAATAGTCTGTTCTGGGCAGTTAAGTGTCCCCCCAGATGAAGGACTCTGTGAACTACCCTCTTCACAACTAACCTCAACCCAACCCTAGGATATGGGTAGAGGAAAAGTAGAGTGTTGACCATGATAGGTAGGTACCAAAGTGTCAAGGACAACTCCCAAAGATCTATTCCCATCCTCCGCCAGCCTTGCCCCCCGAGAGTCCCTATCCCGTTTCTCAAAAATGAAGGGACATCCCACCATGTCCTGTCTAAGTTTAGAAAAAGGCTTAGTGGCACTCTCCATGACCGGGCCAATGTCCTCACAACCCAGGATCATGTTTTCCCCCAAGACCAAAGACTTATTAGAAGGTAATATTAAGGCAAGTGCATGATCACTAACCAGTGGAGAAGTAAGATTTAGTGTGTCCACTTCTAAAGAAGTCAGAGTCGAGAAGAAGGTAGGACAAGGTTTTTTTAACTTACCAGCTACTGTATCCAGATGTGATGAAGGGTCCATGTCTTTTATCATCATGTCCACTTCCCCACACCAAGGTGAGTTGATCCCAGAATAGTCGCAGTAAGTTGATTTATGGAGCATAGAAGACTCTGATTCCTCCTCATAAACATAGCCAGAGTAGTTTTTACGTAAGTGACCCATTCACTGACAAAATGAGCACTTGAAAGGGATTCCTAGTTAATCCAACTTCTGACCTATGACTCGACCATGCCACTCAATGTCCAGAGTCTCCAAAAGGCCCTTATGAAAATCTAGTTCTACTAGGACTCTACCCATCCGCCTATCCTTCCCTTTGAGAGCTTCTTCGTCAATGGCGAGGAAGCGTCCCAACTCATTGCCAATAGTTGTTAGTGCTTTTGTGTTCCAAAGTTTTAATGGAAGCCCCGGTAGTAACACCCACACATGTCTGAACTGAAAATAGTCCAAGACTGGATCAAAGCTCACCCTTCAATGCTTGAGCATGAGGCTACCTTCCTTCACAATCCAAATCATCTAAAGAACTTTTTCACAGTCCTCCATAATCTTAAAGATAAAACAGAACCAACACCTGGTCAGGGTCACCACCTCCAGTGTATACCCAACAAAGGAGTCCATGTAAGGTGCACCTAGTCCTTTAAGTTCAATCTAGACCGAGCTTGGTACGAAATCCTCCCCACCAATGCACACAGATCCAAGGAGAAGGTCTCTTCCAGACCAATGTCGCCCCCTAAAACCATCCTACACTTTGACTTATTTGTATTCCATGGTCTCGCCCCGAGACCCTTCCTTTCACTTGGTTTACGAAGGCCAACAAAATTCCTGCAGTATGTATTCGGTAGGGAGGGTTCTGATAATACTAGTGCCTTGCGAGAAGTTTCACACTGTAAAAACCTCTCCCCTAAAATTTTAGCAACAATAACCCTGGAGACAACTCCAAGTTCAAGTGGAGAATATAGAGCAAGAATCGTGCCTTTACTTCCTCGACAACTTTTATGGAGTTCGTCCTCTGTGACAAATAACCCCTCCTTACTCCACAATGCCTTGTCCTCAACGCTCATCAAGGAGCTGACCTCAGCCTCCATCCAAAAACACCAAAAAATCCACCACCTGTCTCAAGACTTGATAGTTCAGTACATAGTTGAAGGCTTGTCAGCACAGTGTAAGCCAAAATCTTGGGAAGTTACCAACAACCACTGCTCCGAGGGCCCACCCACCATTAAACTAAAACCACACAGTCCTACCAAATGCAAAAAATTAAAGTGTTAATAAATACAGAACAAGTGAGTACCGATATCCAATGTATCAGTAGCTGTGTAACCTATAAAAACACCAAGGTTTTCGATTCCCACTTCCTCCATTCGACTCTGGTTTTTTCCCCACTTTAACATATTCCACAACCCATACTTAACCCAATGTTTATAAATTCATGGGTTGGCTCCTCTTTATATGTTAGCACCTAATAGAAGACATCCATGGACCACTGTAAATTAATTGTCTAAATATAAAGATCACAATAAACATGAAATCTTAAGAAAGGTTGAAAATGTAAACACTCACAAAGTTTGCGATCAACACTTTTATTCCTCGTCGTCTCGTCTTATGTGTTGAATGGATTCTATTTTTTTTTTCTTTTTTGCAACAAAACAATTGAAAATTAGTATTTCACGCGATAATTAAATTTGATGTACGTAAAAGAATAAATAAATGATTACATACCTTTGAGGCACAATGTAGTTGGGATGACTCCTCTTGCGACAAAATTATGTTCATTTATTTTATCATCTTCTTCAACACTTTTTTGGACATCCCTACCGACATGTCTTGGTTTCCCATTGTTTGTTCCTCAAAATTTTCAAAATCTCCCTAAAAAAACTAGGAATCATCAAATATAAAAGTTACATATTTTTTTTAAAAATAAGATACCAATGCGCATAGTAACTTAATACGCATCTGGGCATCAGCCATATTTATACACATCGGTGCATGAACCATATATATACACACTGATACAATATAATAGTGCCACTACGAAATTGAAAATGTTTTACAAATTTTTGCATTGAGGTGGTGCTTTATGATTTAAGAAAAGCAGGCTTCCTAAGTATTGTTTATTACGCACTGTTGACCTGTGATCAAATTTAAGACATGGTAGTTTCCATTAAAAAAACAACAAATTTTCCATTTTAAACTAAACAATGCACTTTGTAAAAGATGTGTCTCGATGCTTATCAAGGTAAAAAGTGCACTGAAAAACGTGAAAAATACTTTTTTAATATTATTTCTAATTTAAATTAAGTGGTGTTGTTGACATACAAATACACACATGTGCTCTTACTATGTACAGAGTGCACCAGTCACCGCGAAGGTGTTTTCAAAAAAAAAATCGATAGCGATATGACAATTTAGGATGCAATATAATGATTGGTTTCATTGCAACAGATAGGAAACACCCATATATAAATAAACAACCCTATAAAAAATTGCTTAAAAACAATTCTCCTTGTGAAATATAGAAAGATAAAGCAAAAACAATGAGGAAATTAGGGCTTCCAATACTGAAGGAAACTATGAAACCCTTTTTTTGTTTTGTTTGGGAATGCACTGAAAATTGTTTGAATCAAATAGGAGAATGATTAAGATGATTGATAGAATGAAATCATATCCCTGAAATTTCTCCTCTGCAGATGTTTATGTGATCTATAGTAATCCCCCTCGAATTTGGCTCTTCAAAAAAAAAATCCACCCACACCGAAGTCTTTGCTAATAAATCTTTGTTGCACACATCTCCCTTCTAAATTTTGGCAAAGAAATAAAAGAATGAATAGGGTTTTCCTTTATAAACACAAAAACTGAAATTTCCACTCATTTTTTCATTGTATGTTTCTGCGCATTGATGATAATCACGCTTGCCATTTTTTTTTCGAAAGTTACATTTTCGGCGCGCTATACAGCGAGTGCACCGATGCAGTGTGTACGTACAACACATCGATTTATTTTCGTAATAAATTTCAATGTATTGATAGTAAGCTCACGTTATTTTTCTAACTTGTTCAGTCGGTCTGCTATACAATTAGAAACATACTAGTGTGATGTGTAAGTAATAATGCACCATAAGACAATTAAATTTGCAAAATGCAAATGCAAACATTTGCATTTAAATTTTGTAAATGTTTTGCTTTATGGAGGCAATAGCAAAGGTCAATATTCAGTGCTTCTCTCAATTAAGCGCATCGATGCATTTGGTTTATCCATATGCACTGGTGCGTCTTTATATGATGAAGCGCACTGTCAAGTTAACAAAGTTATTCAAAATTAGTTTTAAAGTTAGATTGTTCTACGCTTCTCAAGATGACAGTTTTGGTTCGAATGCAGGAAAAAATGATATATAATATCAAATGGTCAATTCTTCAGATTCCATCTCATTATGTATCTTTGGAATTCCTTCAAGTTCTCTCAAGTCGATTGCAACACGTCTAGATTTTATTGATAATCCATTTATCTTGTTCAATTTATGTTATGTATGAAGGTACAATTGAATAATTGTTGATTGAATTTTGCAGGATCAATATTTAGGATCGAGTTTACATGCTCAAGATATTCACGTAGTCCCAAAATCCCACAAGATCTTAGCAAGAGAAAGATATTGCAAGCATATGTTTGATGAAAACAGACAACTACTTTACCCTACCAATCCTAACATGCCATCTTCCAGAAACCAACCTGGGTCAATGGTATTACACCATGAATTGGATCTCTTTCATGTAGACAACCCTGTACGGTGTAAGAAAAAGATGATTGATTAATTGAATTTTTGGAATTTCAATGGAACTGATGTAAATGTATTTCTTAATTCAACACTTATTTTATAAAGTGGTTGGTTTCGTGTTTATGATTGGGAAAAAATGTCCATGCTTATAATAAGTGTTTGGTATAATGTTTGAACATATTAAATGCACTGTGTTACTAATATTATCAATGTAATGTTCAATATTTTTATAATCAAAATTTTTATGACGAGCGATCTGTCCACCATCTACCGTTGCACCCTACTACGATGTCAAGTCACAAGCTTGTTTCTAAACAAAAGCAGCTCGAAGAGGAAGCATACTGAGAATGGTTGAAACAACCACCTATTCAATTCCCACTGCGTCCCGAGTCACCAATTGAAAACCTCGATGGTAACACTAGTTCTTCACATGTTGGGGATGAAGGCAATGACATAGAGGTTGGTATCAATGATTTCTTATGGGATACCCAAGCAATGGAGGGAATGTTGTTAGATTCATTCCAACAAAATGATTTAGGGGATGACATTGATGTCATAGATACCTTCTTCGAAAACCTGAAATCTACTTCCACCACCCCTCTATTTGGTCGAGTACAGGGGTATGCAAGGTCTACCCAACAAGGGAAAACAATGTTAATGTACAACTTGAAAGCAATGTATGGTATGTCAAATGCATGTTTCTCGATGCTTTTGAGGTAACTAGCTATTAAGTACCCTAATTTTTTAAGGATTCTTGTCACACAATGAAGGACAAAAAGGGTTGATTTTATTCATGCTCAATGACAGTGTACATTTATATTTCCCACTAATTGTAGGTTACTCAGAGACAAGGTACTTCCGAGTGATAATTATTGCCCGATAGTTGCATAGAGGCAAAGTGAATGCTAAAAATATTGGGTGTTGAGTACATATCATACCACACATGTCAGAATGATTGTATTATATACATAAATGAATATGCAAACAAAGAGATATGTTTAGAATGTGGGCATGATAGGTACCATAAATCAATAATAAAAGGGTAAGGCACATGGTCCTCCTCATAAGATATCGAGACACATGCTTATAATTCCAATGATTAAAATGCTCTTTCATTGCAAACAATTAGCCATGTTGCAGGGGTGGCATGCCTCACATAGAAGTGAGCTAAGAGTTATGTGAATCCTAGCAGATTCAATAGCCATGAAACATATAGAGGATACATGGCCCAATAAATTCAAGGATGAAGTACGAAGCCTATGATTGAGAATAACAATGCATGGAGTTAAGCCGTATTCCCTCTAAAACACCAACTATTCTGTTTGGCCAATGGTAGTGATCAATAACAATATTCCCCCATGGTTGTCCATGAATAATGAACATCTTATGCTAACTCTTATAGTCCCGAGTAGAAGACAAGTGAAGAGAATGGATGTCTACCCCCAACCACTAAACGATGAATTTAAGAAAGTATGGAAAGGGATACACGTATATGATGTGTCAAGACCCATCCCAATGGAGAGGTCTTTTATGTTCTATGGCATATGTGCATACACCATGCATAATAATCCAAGACTAGGAGTTTTCTATTGTAAGCATGTTCATTGATTTGTTTGTATCTGTAATGTTATTTGGCATACTTCATTTGGTGCAACTATATTTTTGACACTAACATGCTCTGTATATGATAACATCATAGGTCTTGTGACAAAAGCATATCATGGATGTAAATGTTGTGGACATTCTATAAAGGATAGGTGGTCCAACCACCTACTAAAGCCAATGTACGATTGTTCAAGGGTATTCCTCCCAACAAACCACTCTTATAGAAGAGTTGCATCTACTTCCAATGGTAAACTAGAGAGAACCCGAAGCCCTGAAATAATGACATTGACATATTGGATTAGCGCATATGACACATAGAAGGAGAAGGAAATGACATAATTGTTTGATTCAAATTGGGAACCTATGTTCGATGATTCTGAATTTTTTGACACCTATGTTGAGAAAATTCCCATTAGGATGAAAAGGAAATCTGTATTTTATGAGCTTCCATATTGAGAGCATATAACATTGACCACTTTATAGATTCCATACATATATTAAAAAATGTTTCATCTTCTTTATGGGGGCACATATCATGGAATAAAAGTGACACATTGGTTGTTAGGAGAGATATTATTGCTTCAAATACTAAAAAGAGACACTGGCCAAGAAAATAAACTAGAGGAGAAGTCGGTCCCTTTTGGTCTTTTAAAGAAGGTGATGTCCCATGGATTTTGAAGAAAGATGATCTTTAATATTCTTTATATGGTGAAGGATGTTATATTGGGTGTGAAAGCACATTCTTTATATGGGTTGACTCTACGACGTTGCTTCACTATAGAAGGGAATTTGTCAGGGTTGAAATCACATGACCATCTAAACCTCATAAGGGTATGTATGTTGAATACACCATTCTTCTTTTATACGAATGTTGGTAAAAATATGTTATGCACTCACAATTTTATGAAAATTAATGATGTGTGTGTCTATTTTGCAATATCATTATCCTTTGGTCGGGTGTGGTTGTGTGAACCATGACTTCCCCCAGGACTTGCACTGTGCCATATCGAAAGTATATGCATTTGTACGTTAGATCCCATCAAGGGAGATTCATATGGATAACATTCCACTGTGGTGTCGAGAGATAGCTAATATTGTTTGCATGTTTGAGAAGGATTTTCCCATGAATTTCATGGACTTGCAAGTCCATCTTCTAATTCACCTATCTGATGAGGTTGAATTAGTTGGGGTGCTCTCATGTCGTTATATGTTTTTCTTAGACAAGTACATGAAAAAATTAAAGGGGTTTGTTTGACAAAGGGAAAAACCAGAGGGCTCTATGGCAGAGGGGTATATAGTATACAAGTCGTTCTATTATGCCAGTGAGTAAATCAAGCAAATTGACAACACACCAGGGGCAGTTGTTTGGGATGATTGTTAAGATGAGGACAAAAGGGAAGCGAAGATACTCCAAACGAATAGAAAAAGGCACTTGATAAAGAGTAAGTCAGTTATATTTTGTAAATTTAGTAAAACGCAATTGTTTACATTGAAGTTGAAAATATATATTTCATCCCATGTTATTTGATTTTAATTCTTGTATACATCAACGAATTTAGAAATTGATGCCATCAATAAATTTGTTCTTTAAGTTGATTATATATATTTGATCTCATGCTATTCATTTTGAATTTTTGTATACATCAACGAATTTAGAAATTAATGTCATCAATAAATTTGTTATTTACAACACATAGGCAATGCGACCATGGGTCACGTTGTATGTAGAGAAAAGAAAGAAATGGGACAGTGACATGAAAGCATTCAAATGGTTGAATGGTAGAAGCATGCCTTATCTTAATCATTTAAAAGAAAATATGCCAAAAATATGTCCCAATAGTTGGGTGGCTAACCAGATACAAGAGAAATATGCGGTGTCCGGTCGTAACCCACATGGAGAAGATATGGATGCGTTAAACATAGGGATCGTGTGCAACAACTCTATAATAACCTCTCTGAGTACAACATTTTATTTATAATATTGCACATTTGAATTGTAACATGTATTATGTTTTTATTAATGCTTTGGTTATTAGACATATGAGATCATCCTTTGTTCACATTTTTACATATGCATTTGTTTCCATCTATGTGGGCATATGGAAATCATTTTTGCACTAGGTATGTTGATGATGAACACATCACACAAGATTGTGGAGTTGAGGTAGAGTTCAACTAATTGAGTTGTGCAGGCCACCATGATCAAAGCCTAATAAAGGGGAAGTTAGGTTACATTGGAAAGGTACAAGAGATCATGCTAGTGGACTTCTCATAGTTTCAATGTGTTATTTTTTGTTGCAAGTGGTGGGATACCTTCAACTAGATAAATGTAAAGGAGGATCGTGATAGTGGGCTAATATGTATTAACTCTAAAAGAATGTGGGTTGAAAGTAAGGAGCCTTATGTTTTCCCAAAACATTGCAACCAAGTGTTTTTTTTAACCTAGATGTGTCGGATGGGGATTGGTGTTTCGTATTGAGACATGATCCAAGATCTAAACATATTTTGAGAACAAAAATGTTACAATGCCAAGCGAGGAAGATAATCAGAGTGATGGCAATGACGTCTGATTTGTTTGGACGTTTATATTGTGGATGTGTCATTCTATTATGGGTATCTATAATGACCAATTATGTTTTTTTTCTTCATTTTATAATTATGTTGGATATGAAAAGTTAACAACCATTTACAACCACCATATTGAAAATACATTAAATAGTACAAGCATAAGATGTGGTTTTGATATATTTTTATTGTCATATTTGTTATTTATTATAACAAATTTATGTGGTATTGTATTAACATATGTTTATGTTAACCTTTGAATTACTAAGAATTAATTGAGATATCACAAAGTCAATGGCGTATAGTAGTAAATATTTATTTTAAATTATATTTTATTTAACAAAAAATGAAGATATTAAAAAATATTCAAACCTCAAAATTTTTATTGTTTGAAAAAATCAAAATTCAAATAAATATGTACTTACTTTGATGGAACTTCTAAGGACAATTCCAACAAAATAACTTCGTGCAACATCTATGAGTTTTGGAATCACACTTGTGGTGTTGGTATTCCCAACCTTAACTAGTGCAACTATCATGACCTTCACCTATTCCACTCCATCCTTTAGTTTTATAATCATATAAACTTATATTAATAATTCTTTTTACATTCTCCTTGAATTAAGTGTCAATATAGGAAGGACATGGAAGTTCTAAAAGAGTATTTTTCTAGAGTCTGTCAGAATTAAGGAAAATTTTAATCATTCATACTTATCTAAAAGTATAGAAACCTTTGTAAATTATACTAATTCTTAAAATACTAATTATAAAATGTTGGGTGATATTATTTTTTAAAAGAAGATTCATAAAGTTTGTATTAGAGTAAAAAATTGTGAAACCATTTCATCGAAAGTGTATAGATCAAAATGTATTATTATTCTCTATATTTAGTATTTTTTTTGTTGTTGTTGTAAATAACTTAATAAGTATCTATAAATTACCTTTTAAATTTTGTAGTTACAGTGAATAGAGTTATGGCATCCATGAAACAATTTTGAGGCTCTGAACTGCTCAATAAGGAAACCAATTCAGTCCTCTCGAGTCTAGCAGTTTTGTGACAAAAATATAAACTATTAAAAGAGCTAATAGTCTGCTGAAACACTATAGTGCCACACAGGGCCCAACTACTGTAAAAATTGTTGAACATGACAAAAATCAAGAGCTCAAAAAAACCTAGAAACATAACTAGCTTGGAGGGCCTGGAGGTGGTGCTGCGTCCCACAGGAATTTCCCCGACTGCCCTCATTGTATCCGCACCAACTGATGATGGTTTGGATTTTGGCACGAGCAGAGTGTGTAAAAGGGTGACCATGCTCTCTCCACCGTGGTCCATAATGTCCAAATTGAACCGCATGTTTTCCAGGTCATGCCTAAGTTTGAAGATGAGACTGTGCAGAGCCAAAAATGTATCCATAATTCTTCAACATTCCTCACACTGAGTTCCGGAAGCCGGAGGTGGTGACTGGGGTAGAAGAGGAGGAAAGGTTGTGCAAACAGGTGGAATTGACGAAGATGGGTCATTATGGATTGGCTCGGGGAAAAACCCAAGCGAATTTCCTTGATTGCCGAACCACTCAATCGAAGGATCTGTGGGACCTGTGGAAGATAACGAAGATGAAGAGCCAATTGAGCCACCAGAATGCAGCTGCATCTCTTGATATTTGTGAGCCAACTTGTCATAGGTTCTATACCAAGCAGAGCCTCTTTTCGAGCGTACACTAGTAAAAGAGATAGAGTCGAGCGAAGGTTGAATGCAAATACTACGGGGAAGGATAACCCACACCCAAATCCATGTCTAAAGCAATGAGCCAGATACCAAGCCGCTCCATCTTGCCAAAGATAGTCGTGGTCGCTTGTGCCAAGAATGACACGTGGGGAGGTGACAGACTACTGCAAACGTTCAATGCCATTAATGTCGAGGTGAGGTGAGGGAATAGGTTGAGCCACTAGGAGTACAGTCCACTGTAGATGTGCACGAGGCAGGAGTAAATAAGGCTGTGAGCTGCCTTAGTGCTGGGTACGTGGCGTCTCCTGGCTGCTCCTCTCCACCTACCATTTTTACGGACCATGGATGGTTGACACCCCATCCGGGGTAGTATTTTAAATTTAATTGAATAAATTTCATTTATTATAATAGTTGGATAATATAAATTAATAAGATATTTTGAAAAAGTAAATAGTAATAAAATATAATAATTGTGATGTTAGTAAACAATTGTATTGTAATATTTGAATAATAAAAAATAAAAAAATAACATTATTATTACATCATCATCATTATTATTAGTGAATAATTATGTTATAATGTTATTATTATAATATATGGAAAAGGCATAAATATTCAAATCACAATCATTTCACTCATCATATTTAAGTATTTTTGTTTCTAAACAAGTTTAATCAACATATTGTATCTTGTTGGAAAACAAACAATTCACCTTGAAGAATAGTTAAACATTATATGGTATTAATGGTTATAAAAATTTTCAATCACAATCCAAATTAAACGATTTCATAAAAGTAAAGTTAAACACTATATGGCAACTGTAAATTTAAATGAGTGATACATCTCAAATTCAACTTAAAAATAGAGAAATCATTAACACTGTTTGTCATTAGCATACTCATAATACATTTTATAAACCAACCAACAACAACAACCACAACATTATATACAAAACATAATATACATGAGCGATATACATGTGAATATATATATATATATATATATATATATATATATATATATATATATCAAACATATATATATATATATATATCAAACATACATCTCAACAAAATCTACAATAAACATGTCACATGTAGATCTCAAGTAAAACATAAAACAAACGATATACATGTCAATCGGTACCACTACTATCTAGGTCCACCACTAGAGCTAAGTGCATCAATGTCTCTACTACCAGAGGTAGAGCCTCTATCAAGACCAACTATGTCAGAAATAAATGTTAACAAAAGTGCACTATCAAATGTTTCTCTATCAATATCATCAGGATGTGCAATAATACCCAATCTGAACATAGTGCCCTAAGCATCAAAAGCTTGTGACACATGTGGAGGAAGAGGAGGAGGGGGGGATTGATGGATAATGACACATATGGAGGAGAAGGACACATATTGGTGGATGGTGACACAAGTGGAGGAGGAGGAGGAGGAGGAGGATCAATGGTGATGCATGTGGATGAGAAGAATAAGGAGGAGGAGGAGGAGGAGGAGGAGGATCAGACGTTGATACATGAGGTTCAAATACATGTGGATAGGAAGCAAGAAGAGGAGGATCAAACATGGATGTAGGTTCATACACATGTGGAGGGGAAGCAGGAGTAGAATTGGACATGGATGTAGGTTCAAAAACATGTGGAGGGGAAGCAGAAGGAGTCGTAGACATGGATGTAGGTTCAGACACATGTGGAGTGGAAGCAAGAGGATTGGTAGATGATGCAACTGACTCATGTGGAGGAGAATCCAGAGGAGGAGGAGGACGTGGAGTCGAGGATGTGGATGGCTCTGTTGAAGAGCTAAATGGAGTTGGATCATGAACAACACCCCTCAACGTCTCGATGAGGTTGACGACGCTAACAATATGATGCATCAACAACATCATGTCACGGGGAAAACTCCTCTGTACCCTAGAGATATTCTCTACTCGTAATATGTCTCTGACGACTGCGAGTACCACTTTGTGACTAGTCATGACACTACATTACTGATTTTCCACCTTTGTCCAGACTTTTCAATCCCTCCTGCGTGGAATGTGGGGTCTCTATACTAGAGGACGGTCCTCTAACTCCTCCATCACCTCATCCCCATGTTCACGAGGCTCATCCCCAACATATGTGTTAATATCTACAAAACAATAGATAATAATAATAAGATGGTTTAAACAAAAATGTTACAATAAATTACATGTGCATTAAATAAGACATAAAAATATGCAACTAGATTTATCAAAACATAACGATAATATTACCTCTCTCATTTGGTGGCTCGACTACTGTAAATCAGATGTTTGGACATAATATCTAATCCATCCTTGCATATAGGTATTGTACAATATCAATGACATGATTGCCCTTACTAACCAATAAATCACATACATCCCTACCGACTGGAGAAATGAGAAACTTGAATTGGCCCCTCTTGGGCATCAACTACCCCCACATGTGCATATGGACATCACGCATAGGCCTAGCAAGAATGCAAGGTACTACTAGCCGAGTGACATGAACCCTCTCAAAAAATAGTGTAAATAACTCTGACGTGAATGGGAAGAATCCCATCCCATGTAAAATGAAGTGATAATGATCTAATGCAGGACAAAAATATCTCAAAAGAATCTTCGACCACCTAATCAATTGGGGTCTCTGCAATAAACTATCTACATAATACAACATAGAGCAACTAATATGCTACCCATCAGGGCTATACTGTGACAATACCGAGAGAATAAGACACATGCACCTAATTTCCTCTCTACCAAATGAACTAATCTGGAGTTGACCACCATGAACCTGGAACTTCGAAGAGGAATGAACCTCTGGATGGACATATCTCTGCACATATGCCAGCTGGGTCTCTCCTGCAATATTAGACGGAAACATAAGGAAATGGGGAAAATCCTCCCTACTCCTAGACAACTCAGTGATGAAATAGACATCCTCCTCCATAGGATGATACCACATATCGAGATCAACCATGAACCCTTGTCGCCCATGATCCCAGTGATAGATCAATTGTTTTAACAAAAAAGAGTTCCCCTTGAGGGATGTACCCTCTTGATAAAAATTCAGGAGGACAACATCCATAAAAAATTCATGTGTTGTCTATGAAATAGGGAGAGGGAACAACTCGCTCTCCGTCTCCCTAGGCTCCCACTCATGCACAAATGTGTGTGTCTCGATCTGTTGTTGCCCCTCCTCTCATTGTCGTTGTCTATGATTCACATACAAATATTGTTAGGCACACACACACACACACACACACACACACACACATATAAAATAAAATGGAATTATAAAACAAACACATATATAAATGATGTGTATTTAAAAAAATATAAATGATTTTTTTTTGCAAAAAAAGCTAAAAAAGTAATCGGTGAGGCTCAAATAGAACACATGCCCACCGATGGTACGCGGTATCAGACAAACAACACTGCCATGTGATGTTGTTACTAATACACACTAGTTCTATATGTCTTATTGAAACACTATGTATTTAGCGGTGCGTCCCATAATACACACCGTACCGGTAAATTGTGAAATAATCAACCCGGTGCCATGCTCTTTACAACACCGATGCATTGTTTATACCTAAAGGCACCACTAGGTTTAATTGTTTCTTCACAAATTAAGTAGTGTGAGGTGTTAATATGAACACATCGGTGCAACCGTGTTATTGTAGCTCTGGCATTACGTTTTGTGGTACATTGGCTTGTATAGAGCACTAGTAATGGAGTGTCCAATGAAATGCCCTAGCACATAAATCATACAATATTTTATCAGTGCAATGCTTTTAATGATACATGTTCATTTCATTAACAAAGACGCACTGCAACGCTAAAATTTATGACTAGCAAAATCCTCGGTGCCCTTTGTTAAACTGAAATCACTTGTGCGCCCGGTTTACCAGAGCACCGACATGATGTCTAGTGGTGCGTTGTATTACTAACACACCATGAACGAGGCCTTACAGAAGACAAACCACAATGTTTATTTTCCAAAACCTGTCCCTGTGAGTATGTTTAGTGTTTATGCACCAGTGCTCCATGTTATTGTCACATCACCATGGATTGCACTGATGCATCTAATAAGTCACACCGCTTTGATAGATTATTTAAAATTCACCTGGTGTCGTTGTTTTTACAACACTGGTGCGTTTGTTGGAATTATGTGCACCGATGGGTTAAATTTCTTTATCAAAACTTAAGCGGTGTGATGCATTACTATTAACACACAGATGCTACAATGATAGTGAAGCACTATCGTTTTTTTCAGTGGTGCGTTGTAAAATATAGAGCACGGGGAATGAGGCGTCTAATGAGATGCCCCACTATGCCAAGTCGGGCAATATATGTCCTAGTGTATTTTTGTAAATAACATCGATGCATTTGGTTAAAATTGTTGCACCGCTATGTTAAATTTTATAAATCATTAATTTAGCAGTGCGATTAATTAAGTGAAATTTATTTGTGTTGGTTGAAGTCAATTATACGTCGATTGCAGGGCGTTCCAAAGAACACACCGCTTTGATCTTAAAATTTATCATAGTGCTCTTGCTTGAATGACACCGATGTGTACATATATATAAGATTAACCAGAGATGATGCTTACTGTGAATTTAACACAATACGCACTGCTTCAGGATGCGCTGAAGCATTCAAGCGCGTCGTGCAAAATTTGAAAAAAATTGAAAAAAATATCAAATTTCAAGCTAAATTCAAATTTTGATTCGATGAAAATGCAAATAGGAAGGTAATAAACTATTTACCTAGTCTCTTATGTCTCGAGGAGGCATGGTTTCACCATTGAGAGGAAATGAAAATTTGTGGTAATTTTTAAAATTTGGAAATGTGTGGAATCTACCAATGGATATATCCAAGTCGTTGTAGGGCCCCGGAAATACGGTGTCTTTGGAAGGAGGGTGAGCACTGGTGCTTGATTTAGAGTTTGGAAGCATGAGATGCACTGTCAAATATCCCAAATATTGATTTGGCTATCTAACTGAAGTTTCTTTGGGTTTCTAAATGCAGGTTCAAGGATTCTGGATCCAATTTATGCTCATAATGTTTGGGGTTTTAAGTTTGTTTTCACTGTATGCAAACATTCTTGTTTCCGAAACAATGTTCTTTATTGCACTAATGGTAAAGATTGAAATTACATTAAATGGAATACTGGAATATAAGAAAAACACTACTAAATTGCTCAAAACTCTTGAGATTGATTTTTATAAGTCTAGATCTAACCTAGAATACATATTCATGCAAAGGAAATACCAGATCTGCTACATGTGAGTGCGGATTTGTTGCATGTAAGACAAAATATGTTGTTGGTTGGAAGATATGTTGCATGCACGGTGAAATATTTTGCATGCAATGAGAATACACTGCATGTAATGGAAATACACTGCAAATGTTGTCACTGATGAATGGTGAATCTCTTGTGGATATATCTGTTGCATGCGAGTAAAGGAAATACCATATTTGCTACATGTGAGTGTGGATTTGTCACATGCAAGTCCAAATATGCTATTGGATGGAAGATACACTGCATGCATAGTGAAATATGCTACATTCACTGAGAATACGCATATATGTTGATGTATGATGGGATAACATCCCTCTTGAACCTCTATGCCTCCCTCTGGATAAATCATGTAACTCCCATGCCCTCCAAGCACCAAGTCTGAGCCTCTGAAGCTCCATGACCGAAGTGAATCCCTCTAAATAGATCCAATGTTGTATATGTTGCAATCCTGAAGAATGATGGAGAATCTGGATGATCCTCCCGACTAACAAGGGTGTGTCTTCCAACACCGAAATCAATCATTGTGGTGGTTTCTCCCTGGAAATCCACAAAAGTCCACAAAGTTTCCTAACTTTTCTTTGCAATCCAATTCTCAATCTCAATATTTGATAATGAGAGGAATTAGGGTTATCCTCCCTTTTATACTTGATTCTCATTCTAATTCCTCGTTCACTTTATTTAACTAAAGTGACTTTTCCTAAGTTTTGACTTTAATTATTCTTTTAAGTCACTTAATCACCTTTTCCACTTTATTACTTAATGTCACTTTCAACTTAGGATTTTATGGTACATGACACTAAATAATTTTTTTATTCCCTTTTTCTCCTGACTATAGTGTATGGGAATATGTATAGTCTAATGAGTCATTACTCCTTGAGTCATCAATGGGAAAGGGACATTACAATCCTCCGCAACTGCAAGCTAGGGTGTTGTAGAATCTTCTCTCCCTACCATGTAACGTCCTCAATTGGCAGACCTCTCCACCTGATTAGACACTCCTTGATAATCTGACTCCTCAACTTCCACTCCCTGATCTCCAAAACCTCCTTGGGGTCCAACTCCAACCACCCTTCCTCATCTAATGGGGGTAGCTCCATGGAAGTAGTAATATGTTGTCCTAAATCCTTTTTAAGGCATGATACATGAAACACATTATGGATTTTACTTCCCTTTGGTAACTTGAGCTTGTAATCCACCTCCCCCACTCACTCGAAAATCTTATAAGGGCCATAGAATCTTGGCTTTTGTTTATATGCCCCACTCCTTTTCAACAAAGACTCTCTGTAAGATTGTAGCCTCAAAAATACCAAGTCTCCCTCCTCGAAGCTGCGCTCAACCCGATGCTTGTTTGCATATATCTTTTGTTGATTCTGGGCTGCCTATAAATTCCCCTTAAGGATATTGAGGATCTCTTGTATCTAGTCTTTGGATTTGGGATCGCTACAGTACCCAAATACCACATCTACAAATGATGGAGCATTGTATCCATACAATGCTCTGAAAGGTGTCATCCCAATGGACATGTGATAGGTAGTGTTATAACAATGTTTGCCCATGTGTAACCACTTAGTCCATGCTCATTGTTGCCCCCCCCACAAAGTTTCTTAGATATCCTTCCACCCACTTGTTTACAATCTTGGTCTGCCCATATGTCTATGGATGATAGCTAGTACTCGGTGTCAACTCTGTACCTACTTACCTGAATAGATCTTGCAAGAAAGTGTTGATAAATCTGTTGTCCCTGTCACTGACTATGTACCTCGACAATCCATGGAGTCTAAAAACCTCCTTGAAGAACAACTATGCAAATTATGTTGCCTTGTACTATGAAGGCATCACAAAAAAATGTGCAAACTTGGTCAATCTGTTAATCACTACATAAATATAGTCTCTACCCTGCACCTTCGGTAGGCCTGTGATGAAATCCATCGAAATGCTCTCCCATTTCTGCTCTGGGACGAGTAACGACTGAAGTAACCCCGCAGAATGTGTCTACTCTGACTTTTTCTACTAACAAGACACACACTCTCTGGCATGCCTCAACACATCATCATTGAGACCCTTCCACAAAAAATCTCTCCTTGATTTGCCTATCGGTTTTAAAATACCTTTGATGCCATGTTAGTAGCGAATCATTAGTTGCATTCATAATCTTCTTTTTGAGCTCATATTTTGGAACCAAGTAGATCTGATATTTATAGAATATGACATCGTACCTCTCCATCCATCACCTTACAAGCAAATTGGTTCTTGGATTACTCCATCAATAAGTAAGCATTCCAATCAATCGATATCTCTAATAATGAACAACTCGCTGGTCTCTGGGATAATGCATCTGGTACAACATTCTTCTTTCATTTAACATACTCGATGTCAAAGTCATAAGCTTGGAACTTGGTGATCCACTTATGTTGCCTTTCACTAAGGTCTTTTTGATCCAAAAAGTACTTCATACTGTTATGATCAGTCTTCGCCACAAATATATCGCCCACTAGATATTGTCTGAATTTTTCCAAGGCATGCATGATGGCAAGCATTTCCTTGTCATATATAGGGTAGATCCTCTCTGTCTCCTTGAGTTTCATCCTCTCGAAATCTATGGGGTGGCCTCCCTACATCAACACTTCTCCTATCCCCTCTCCTAACACATCACACTCCAATACAAATGGTTGATTGAAATCAAGTAGTGCTAGCACTGGGCAACTGCTCATCACTTCTTTCATCAAATCAAATTCTTTATGTGATTCCTCGGTCCAATTGAATGCTCCTTTATTGGTCAAGTATGTGATTGGTGCTCCCAACTATGAAAATACTTTCATAAACATTTTGTAATAACTGCACAACCCAAAGAATCCTCTCAGCTCTGTGAGTGTCCTAGGTGTTGGTCAATCCAAAATGGCCTAAATATTTTCCTGATATACCTGAACCCCATGTGCACTGATGATGTGTCCTAGGTACAATATCTCTGTCATGCCAAATTCACACTTTGACTCTTTGCAATATAATGACTGTGACTGCATAATACTCAACACCTCATCTAGATGTCTTAGGTGCTCTTCCCAAGTCTTGTTGTAAATGAGTAGATAATCAAAGAAAACCAATATGAATTTACTCAACTATCTGTTGAAGATATGGTTCATGCAAGATTAGAATGTCGCAGGTACATTGGTCAACCCAAATGGCATGACCAGAAACTCAAAATGACCAAAGTGGCACATGAATCTTGTCTTCTCAATGTCATGCTCCCTGATGTTGATCTGATGATAACCTGAGCGAAGATCAATTTTCAAGAAGTAAACAAATCCATGCAACTCGTCTATTCTCGGAATGGGGTACATGTTCATTATAATTTTCTTATTCAGTGCATGGTAGTCAATGCACACTCTCATAGTGCCATCCTTCTTCATGAATATAACAATTGAAGAAGTGAAAGGACAAGAGTTGGGCCATATATGCCCAATCTCAAGCAATTCCTTGATTGCTTTCTGAATCTCACCCTTAAACCTTTTAAATATGCCCCTCCTCCAACTCAATAGTATGCTCAAACCCTATGTCTGGAGGTCTCCCTGGAGGAATATGTCCAAAAACCTGCTCATTCTTCCCAAACAATGCATGTATCTCTGTGTGGTACCTCTATCTTCCATTTGATGCTCTCTGCGTAGTGATCAAGCACTCGATTTCATATTCCACATCACCATGCCTGAATATTCTCTCCACCCTTTTTGTTGAAATTATCCTCAGTTTCCCATTGGACATTCCCCTCAATACCACTTTCTTTCCCTCATTATCTCTGAATCCCATCTCCAATGTGCAGTATTTCATGGTGATCTTTCCCAACGAATACAACCAATGGACCCTTAAGACTATATCTATATCAAATAGGTCAACTACATAAAAACATTGGTTATTGAGTAGTTGCATAATTTCAATTCTAGATTCAAAATTGTGTCTAGACAAGTCATGTTGTAGCCATATGCTACTACTACATTGAGTCCCTCGAAATCCTCTCTCTACAAGCCTCTCATAGCCACTAATGATGTATCAATAAAGTTATGGGTCGCCCCACCATCCACTAAGTCTGTGACTCTTTACCCCTGAATGACTCCCTTGATCATGAGGGTGTCATATCAGGGAGGTCTTGATAGAGTCACTATGATTCCATCTTTAATCAACGCACATGGTGGTGCCCCCATATATGGTTGTGTCCTCTCCCCTGGCTATGTCTCATGAGGATGCTCCTCTCCCAATTTGTTGGAATCCCTGTCATGTATAGGTCTTGATGTCTCCTCCTCATCACTATTTAAGACCACCTCTATATAATGGACCTTTTCTTTGCCTATGCACCTGTGGCCTGGCACCCAAGGCTCTTTGCATGTGAAGCAAAGTTTCTTCCTCATTAACTCCGATCGAGTCTCATAATCAAGCTTATCTTTCACTTTCCACTCCCTCTGAAAGGGTTTTTGTTCTTTGTGTATCCGTGGGATGGAGGGTTTGGAAAAGTTCTTGTGATTCGACACTGCATCCTCCATGTCTCTAGTGCATATGATAACATTCTGTAGTATGCGTGGTTTGAATGATTTCACCCATCCTCTCAACGGTTCTAAGATCCCCTTGGTGAAAAATATAATCAAACGTTGCTCTGACATGTCTGATACTGTCACTGCCAACCTATGAAAGTCTGTAATGAATGCTTCAGCTGAACCTGT
Source organism: Picea sitchensis (assembly GCA_010110895.2). Lineage (NCBI taxonomy): Eukaryota > Viridiplantae > Streptophyta > Pinopsida > Pinales > Pinaceae > Picea > Picea sitchensis. The sequence continues at coordinate 205,610 of SNQJ01S0005810.1, read as the reverse complement.
CTGTTGCAATTGTGCCAAATCTCTGAAGTGAATCTCTGGATCCTTTTTATCAAAGTGATCCATAATATTCTCTATGTAATCACTGTAAGATGTAATGTGATTTTGACCCAAGGTCACCAATCTGTGATACCACCACTCATGGGCCTCCCCCTCAAGATATAAAGTGGTGAAATTGATGGCTTTTTATTCAGACATCTGGTTGAGCTGGAAATAGGTATCAAGCTTCTGCACCCATGCTCTGGTTGAGCATTTAGTATACCCATCAAAGGAGGGGATTGTCAATTTCCCAACCTTTCTAATGAAATCAATATTCTATTATGCTCCTCTTGGCAAGTCTCTGGGTCTATTTCTGTACTTTATGGTACATACCTATAAACTTATATCTGCATGAAACTCCATAACTAGAGCTATATACTCTCTCTTGTGCTCTCTAAAATTCTTTGTTGGATGTCCATGTCCCTGGTTCCCTATCTATTGTTCTCCCTAGAAGTGAGGGAAAAGTGGTCTAGGAAATTTGCTCGTTGGTGTAGTGTAAGTGTGAGTAGGTGACTGATTGTCACTATCCCCTGTTGCGTTCCCATTGGAACCACTCGCTCCACCTGCTCCACTTGCACCAATGTTACCCATGCTGCTCTGAATTTCCTAGGTATTGGCCACTATCTGTGCAATAGCATGCATCATCACATCTTGGCCCCTCGCAAGGTCATTCTGTATCCTCAATCTACTGTCCAATGGTGGGGCTTGGCCCTTTCCTCCGTCTTCTAGATGTTCATTCCTGCCACCCATTTCTTCTTCTACCTCTGCTTTTGTCTCTCAACTGATACAAATCTCTTCTTTGGCTTTTGTCTCTGAATCAATGTGGAAATTATTATAATCCTCTCTTTGTCTACCCTTCTTCCTTTCCCTTCTGTCCTCTCTCGAGTACGTGACACACTCGTCTCCAATGTGCCCTATTCCCTCTAGATAGTGTTCCCTGGCTCTCATAATCATGAGTTGTTTTACTCACAAGCTAGCAATATATCCAACTCTTATACCACCGAAATATCCCAAATATTTATTTGGCTATCTGATCGAAGTTTATTTTTGTTTTTGAATGCATTTTCAAGGATTTTGGATCCGGTTTAGTTTATTCTCATAATGTTTGGGGTTTTAAGCTTGTTTTCAGTATATGCAAATTGTTTTTCTGCCATAACAATGTTCTTTATTGCACTAATGGTAAAGACTAAAATTGCAATAAATGGAATACTATAATATAAGAAAAACACTACTAAACGACTCAAAACTCTTCATATTGATCTTTATAAGTCTAGATCTCACCTGGAATACACATGCATACAAAGGAAATACGATATCTTCTACATGGGAGTGTGGATTTGTTGCATGCAAGACCAAATATGTTGTTGGGTGGAAGATATGCTACATGCACTGAGAATATGCTGCATGCGATGCAAATACGCTACAAATGATGTCACTCGTGAATGGAAAATCTCCTGTGGATAGATATGTTGCATGGGAGTAAAGGAAATACCAGATCTCGTACATGCGAGTGTGGATATGTCACATGCAAGTCCAAATATGCTACTGGATGGAAGATATGTTGCATGCACGGTGAAATATGTTGCATGCATTGATAATACACAGATCTATTTTTGTTTGATGGGATGACATGCCTCTTGAACCTCTACGCCTCCCTCTGGATCAATCTTGTAACTGCCATGCCCTCTAAGCACCAAGGGAGAGTCTTTGCACCTCCTTGACTAATGAAAATCCCTCTAAATGGATCCAATGTTGTATTTACTGCAATCCTGAAGAATGATGGAGAATATGGATGAACCTCTCGACTAAATAGGGTGTGTCTTCCAACACCAAAATCAATCATTGTGGTGGTTTCTCGCTGGAGATCCACAAAAGTCAACAAAGTCTCATGACTTCTCTCTGCAATCTAACTCTCAATCTCAATATTCGATAATGAAAGGAATTAGGGTTATCCTCCCCTTTATACTTGATTCCCATTCTAATTCCTCGTTCACTTTATTTAATTAAAGTGACTTTTCCAAAGTTTTGACTTTAATTATTCTTTTAAGTCACTTAATCACATTTTTCCCACTTTATTACTTAATGTCACTTTCAACTTAGGCTTTTCGGGTATATGACATTAATAATTCTTTTATTCCCTTTTTCTCCCAACTATAGCCTATGAGAATAAGTATAAGCTACTGAGTCACTCCTCCTGGAGTCATCACTGGGAAAGGGACATTACACATTGTAACAATGAAAATCGGTTTGGTATTTTTTGTATTTACCCTATCGCAGTGCACCTAACGACAAAGAGGTGAACCGATGTGTAATGTTCAATGACACCGGTACACTTTATTCGGTGTGTGTAATTTTTTATTCTAAAGTATGATGGCGATTTTGAACATTGATGCACCTGTGCTTTATTGTTTATGTACGCACCGAGGCATATCTACCTTAAAGATGCATTGATAAAAAAACGTCTGCAAAAACCTTTGACAACCCGCCTCCACTATAAGCAAAGAAGGGATAGATTTTTTGGGGAGATCCCATAAAAACCTATGCAATAAGGTGTTCTCCTTGTAGTGACTATTCATTGATTAAGTAGAAATATGATTTCTTGCATAATTCCTACTCGATTTGGGAAGATTTTTTTCATACGAATGGTTGAGTTTAGCTACTTATTAACTTATTTTGTAAGCTAAACTTTTAGCAATGGACCCCAATTTTATGAAGATTTTTACATTAGGCCATGTTTTTAGAAATGGTCAAAGCTCCACCATTATCCAAATTCTATGCATGTTGGAATTCTACCGAGAGGTTTTACCCCATTCTAAATTGACCCATATGCTCAAAAAATTGATTGGAGTTCTAGAACAATTGGAACTTTAACTTCTTAGATCATCAGATCTCAGGAGAAGAGGTAAGATTGCTACATTATTAGTTTACTCCTAGTATATATTCCTTTTTGTCCTTGCATATCTATGAAATTTAAAGGTCCACTTTCGAACATAAAGTATACACTAAAAGGGAGCCACCTTGGAGAATATATAATTTATATCCTAAATCAACAAAGCTTAATACGTCACATGGGAGTTAAATGGTAGAGCAAAAAAGCTTAATATATCACTTAGGAGCTAAATGGTGGAGCAAAAAGGTTATGTTTTAAGATTATAATTTCATTTTGAATCCTAGAACTAGATTAAAAGAAGAGATAACTTGTAAATTCATCTTATTACATTTTATTTATGCTTTGCTCAATAACAAAGTATCCCTATTATGTTAATGAAGAGCCCACTTTTGAAGGGTAGAAAACTCATACATACAACCCCTTCCCAACAAAAGATTATAGTCAAGAGGAACATCAACCACTTCCACCTCTATTGAGATGCTTTTTCCATCTAAGCCAACTAGGATATTAAGAATAATTTAGTGCACTTTGAAGGATCAACCATTGAAGGTTTTCAATAAGGTTGTGAAAAGAACAAGCCCAAGAGAGCCAAGAGATCTCTATACTGATAAAAACATAACATGGGTGGAGGTCCCTTCATCAACCACACATATGAAAACATTCATGCTGCGATACGATATTTGGATCTAGAACATGACATGGAGAGGGAGCCTAAGCATTACCCATTCGAGGTCTAAAGTAATCAATCTGGTGTCGGAAGGATCAATCCCACCAAAAGAATTTAACAATGCCTTTCATTGTGAGTGCGGCTCTTAAGGACCTCTAAGATAGATAGGGCACATGAGACCTGAGCTAAATCTTCTACTATGATATAATTTTGAGTAGTTTTGGCATTTTAATTATGCATGGACCTTCTCAATACACCCTTAGGTAGGCACAACATTGATCCGAAATGTATCCGAGCCAATGAATGGGTAAGACTCACTACTTGCAATATTAAACTCACAATTCACGAGGGTCCACAAAATATGTAAGCAATGTAAACGTGAAATCGAATAAGACAAAAATGAGAATGTGAGAGGAAAATAGAGAATTAAATGTAATAAGAAAATTAAATAAGAGAGAATGTTGAGGAATGGGAAGTGAAGGGGCATGGTTGTTGCCCTTGCCCCTACCCCCCAACTCTCCCTATTTCCTCATTCAATCTCATTCTCAATGGGTCTTTTGACCAAGGAGAGGAGGATGTAGAAAGAGCATCAACGACATTGTAACTAGATACCGTCGAAATGAATATACTAAGCCCACATTTGAACTTGAATTTCCCATTTGGGTTTCCATAAGAAATTCTTGTGTGCATTTGATTGATTGTTGTGTTTGATACTCCTCCACTGTTGTCTGGTTATTTTATGGATGAATGATGTGTATGCATTTCTTTCATACTGTTACCCCTCCAACCTACATGTAACTAAGGAGATGATGTCTCGAGCCGTGCAGGTAGTGGACATGGAGTGTCGAGGGCTAGATGACCATCCGAGCCCACATTGAGTAGAAAGAGCCCCTCCTCTCCACCACACATCACCATTCATCGTCAGTAGCATAGCAATGTATACCACACCAACTTGGTCCATAGAGCACAAAAATTCATGCTTCATGAGGTAACAAGTCTAGTCTCATGGTAAGTGTCACTTTAATAATTGAAGCATTTGAGCATGTTGCAAAGAGTCCTTTCTTGATTATGGAACGTATTTTGCTTGGAAATTATACCTTTTTCCTTATTTCACCTTGGTGGTTGACATGCTATCCCAAAAAGTTGGTCACCCTCGAAAAAAGGGTTTCTCCTACGGGATCTACTTGAAGGGTCATTGTACCATTCCCACTAATACTTACTACTTTCCACACTTCTCCCCCTATGTTTCCTCATCTTTTGGGTTTTTGGGTTCATTGACCCCAAGAAGGGCTTGCACCCCATTTCATGGGAAGAAGGGCTTGAAGGCCCATATGTGTTGCAGCTCTTCTATCTTATCCTGTCCTTCCACTTAAAATGATCCAACGACTGACGAAAATTCACATAAATGAGATCTCATATCTTTTACCTTGCTTATCCTATCCTTCCACTCAAAATGATCCGACGACTGATGAGAATTCGGGTTTGATCCAACGACTGACGGGTATTTGGATAATCGAACTCTCAGCTCTTTTACCTCATTTAACCTATCCTTCCAGTTTAAAATGATTCGATGGTTGACGAGAATTCGGGTTTGATCCGACAGCTGACGGGTATCTAGCTAATCAAATTCTCAACGTTGTATCCATGCTTATCCTATCCTTCCACTTAAAGTGATCCGACGGTTGTGAAGATTCTCGAAGAATATCAAGGATCAAGGATGGTTGCGGAACCACAACTTGCGAGTGATTTAACTCATCACCAAAACTTTGCAATTTGAAGTTGTGCACCGTTGGTGAGTCAACCACAATCATTGATCTTCGAGGCTATAAGATCTGACGGTTCTGACTAATTGCGGTATTGGAACTAGCGTGATAATTAATTCTCCTTTCGATCTTCGTAATCTATCCTTGTCGTTGATCTGGCGATTATGCATCCGACGGTCAAAACTCAATCCGACTTAATCTGATTGCTTGTTGGATCAACCACAGTTGTTGATATCC
>SNQJ01S0005810.1:182202-192603 GCA_010110895.2 Picea sitchensis | reverse complement strand
AGGGTGGCTAAGAAGGGTAACTGTCGATTCACGTGGGGGTATTGGTGACTTTGGGGAGGAAGTCCCGTAAGTATACCAGTAGGATCGTAAGCAGTTTGCATATAATGCGAAGATCCGGGCAAATTCGTTTGTTGGTGCGGAGGAATGTAACCTATAGGGTTGTATTAGTTAGGACTGTTCCCTTGAACATGGACATTGGGTCGAGCGTTCGAGCCCCAAATGGGATTGGATGGACCTGGATATGGTTGGCCTGTACTAGGGGGTATAAAAGAGCTAACTTGAGGTTGTTTCCCCCCAGTCAGTTGAGGATTATTTTGGGTAGGATAGTTCCAATACTGGGCCAAGGTTGCAGGTATGTTCTGTCCATAGGGTGGGGTAGGTGGGGATTGCCCTCCAATCGGGGGTTGCATCCCAATTGGGATTTGACTTCCAAAAGGGGATTGTGTTTGGCCTCTAGGGTGAAATTGTCCACCAATGGGAATCTGGTAACTAGGTGTGAAATACTAGGTGGTGCCATTAGGGTCTATTCCCCCGATAGGGGATGGAAGAGACCCTCTGTAAGGGGGCCAAGGAAGTGTCAGAATAAAACTAAGAACAAGATTGTGCCTAGAAGGAGTGGAAATTTCAGGAGTTCTGGATGGGACTTGTTAGAAACGAGAATAGAAACATTCAATGCATGATATCCAGGAGGAAGTGTTGGGGTGAGTCTGGGCAAAAGCAGCGTGCCAATGGGGGCTTGGCTGGCCACCGTATTCCTGGTGGGAATAGTCCTAGTATTTGGGACCATTGTAGAATGGGGTGTCTGAAGGGGGATGGTCGAGTTGGGAACCGTCGACGGGGTGTCGAAACCGCCGAACAGATAGGCAGCCATAATGATAGTACATTCTATATCATATGTTTTGGGCAACTCGTACTCGACGAAGATATCGACACTTGTGCCGTGGCCGAAAAGATCCCGTCTTGGAATCTGAGGAGACCAAAAAGGATCCTCACCTTCAGGGCCTATATACGGTCCAGTTGGTATTCCAGAAGTTTCAACAATAATATCTCCGAAAGAATTTACCCGAAGAATATGTCTCTCCGAACTATGAGGAATTCGAGAAGCCTCTAGAGAATCAGAGCCTTCCACTCATGGAGTGGCGGTGTCTTGGACCTCACTTTGTTAAGGAGAGTCCTCCAGTGGATTGGTAGGCAAGGGTTGAGAACCTCCCAGATCTTCTGGGCTTAGTCCTTTCATTCTACTTGAGTGGTGTGGAGGGTCAATGTTGGCAGAGCTAAATATTTTACACAAGAAACTCAATGGCCAACTTATGGAAACAAACAACAAGCGCTAGTAAAATCTAGGAGTCAAAACCAATCAAACAAGACCTTCCTATTCCGAAGTCACTAGTTGGTGATGAAATCCAACGTCGCGACATCCAGACAAGAAGGGGCTGGGCTAGGGTGGAAAAGTTACGTTGACAACCTACTTAACAGACTTACACCCTGGTGCAAGCTCCCACACATAATCATGGGTATACCCTCCAAGGAGCCCGAGTGAGTCTGGCCAACGTCGATTCCAAGTACTGTGAAGACTTACCCCTCCATAGTCACCTTGTGTGAGACTCTAAGAAGATAGAGTACTAAAGTTACCACAAACAACAATGATGCTTGGGGAAACAGTCGACAGTCCGATCCACATGCAAGGGAATGGTATCTAGCCCGAAATCAACTTGAGAGGCTTCCACTCATCATTGTGGGTATACCTTCAAGAAACCCCCATAATACGTGCAATCTCTACACCGAGATCAACAAAGCAGGGTGAGTAACTATGTCAATCTCAATGCAACCTCAGGTTTGACCCTCGTGTGAGAAGGGCTTCTGAGGAAAAAATGTTGCAAATGGAATTTGACACTCCCTATCACAAGATACTATTRTGTGTTTTGTGCTTTGGAGAGTGTGTMTCACTTCCTATTCCAAAGCTCAAGCCTAGCTAATGTTGGTGCAAAAGAGCCCTATAAAATGTTACTAGTTGAATTTTAAAGTTTTGCAATATTATTAAACGCTGTTGTTACTCAAGAGGGAGATGGGAATGAAACCAATGTTRTGTAAGATTTTGACCCAACAATGCGTAAATAGAAATGAATGATACRAACTTTCGTTYGATGAATTCTATCTATAGCAGGGAAAAAGAAATTTTYTGGAACAATGCAAACTACGATGTACAATTCCCTTTTTAAATGTAATACCAAACAATCATGGACAATGTAATTTCACTATTCGTTCTCTTTCAATATTTTAACGCCAATATTTTATGAATAAATGATTGCTTAAAAGAAGAAGACTTTAATTTTTTCTCTTTAGAAACCAAAAAATAGGGATGGAACTAAGAAAAGGTAAGCAACCAATGAAAATAAAATACTCAACAAACACCCAAATCGATCTTTCAATGGAGATAAAAATAAAAAAAAGTTTCTTCAAACGTGAACAAGAAATGTTTTTCTGATCATTAAGCAATCCAGAAGATGCAATCAACTCACAAATTCAAACCCAAAACAAGAGCTTTGATTGAGCAAGCACTCAGACTCAAATCCAGAGATTATATCCTTGTCGACCAAAACAAAGATCGAAAAAAGATCAAAAGAAGATCAAGTTGAAACAAACAGAAGCGTTCAAGAATTGGTATAAAAAATATTTTTCTAGATGACTGAAACAGAAACTAGGCAATAGTAGAGGTCAAGACCCAATCCAAAAAAGTTTTCAAACGCTGCCATAGGTAGATAGTATAACGCAGTGCGAAAATGAGTGATTTCCACAGTCCAATAGTCATGCAGGTCGCAAAAATCCTGCACTAAAACAAACCACTAGGGTGCGGAAATGGAAGGTTTCCACGGGCTACCAATAGGGTGCAGTGTGGACATGTTTCACAAAATAGAAAATTTTGGAAAAAGACAAAGGGTCTCAGGAAAAATTTAAACCCAGTGAGTCTAATTGGATCTCCCACAGACTCAGAGATTGAAATAAAATGTAAAATATAGGCTATAAGCAAATGGGCAATGAAAAACCACAATCAAGTTGTACTCTTCCTAGTGGAGTCGCCAATTTTGTTAATGGGTAAATCGATAGATGCAAACATGAACTAATCCCCCTAGATCCACCTACATCTAGAACAAAACAAGACGAAACAATATGCTTTCCCTAGATTATGATCATTGAATTTAATTACCAAAAGAGGAATAGATAATATACCTTATGAATCGCTTCATTATGTCTTTGTTGACCCTTCTTCACTCCAATGCTCTTATGAGATCAGATATGTAATAACACAAATCAACCAACGTGAAAGCAACAATAGCGAAATTCAATGATAACCTAAACATGTGATCAAGGAGTCATGTAATAAAATATCAATCATTTTATGGGAAAGAGACATGCCACCGTATTATATTAATGAAAGGTAGAAAATACAATCGAATTGCCTTGATGTCGCAAGGTCCCTTTCAGTGGCCCTTTATTCTGACACACACATACATTTTCTCCGACCTTTTGCATGAAGACTTCTCTTAAAAACTTGATGGATGAATGGAGACCTCAAGCATCACCTAAAATAAGATTCTTCACAGTCTTCAACCTATTCTTTCTTCAGTCTCTATGCCTCTTTATCCTTGTACCTCTAACCTTTTCCATGAGAAGTATATCATTATATAGGAGAAGCTAAAGTGGTTAAAGAGATGAGGATGATCCCATCAAATTAGAGAAGTCAATAGAATCGTAACCACATGGACGCCACTTCATATTTCTATAAGATTCCACTTCTAGAAGCTGCTAGAACTTCTTTTCTCTTTTAGTTTTAAAGTGCCACAACGACCTGTCTATATATTAGCTTGCGGAATCTTGCGGACTGGCTATAGTATAGCATGCGGAAATTAGGGATTTCCGCACTGTGTAAAGGGAGCTGTCCGCGGAGGCCTTCCAAAAATACATCTTGCAAGGGTGGAAAGAGGTTGCTTTTCTCAGGCAATAGATTATATTGGGAACCTGAACACATGTTTATGTAACCATCATTAGGGTGACCAAAATAATGTGTAACAACAAGGTGATATTTACACAACTTTCAATGGAACTTAATTTGATTTTTGTCCTTCTTGCTTTCGACATTGTTATATGTACCATTATTCATTGTTGCAACTACCTATCCTTGATTATTATTAGCATATTTTCATCAACTTTTATTTTTACCCTTGGGTTTTTGACTACCTTTCTGGCTCATGGACTAAACCATATTGACATATAAGGTTTGAACAAGAGTTAAGGTAGGCTAAGCATAAAATGTAGAAAAATGGGAATTTTCCCTATTTGACTCACAAAATGGTTAACTGCTACATTTCCAACAAATCCTACAACACCATTAGCATGGGGACATGTTGTAAAATTCTTAGTATATAATATGTTATCACTCTGTAATTTCTCAGGCCGAGGAAGAAGTTGATAGAGGTAACCACAAAACCACTTTGGAGTATGGAATGTAGCCCTCCTAGACTCAAAGAGGGATCTCTCTATAAGATTTAGCTTTGTTTGTTGGAAATTTTAGGCTAGTTATGATAGTACAATGTTTGGTTTTTTGAATTGTTTGGTTGGAACTACAAGGGAAGGCCATTGGGAAAATGGAGTCACAGATTTGGATTGATCAAATACAAGGTTTTAACAGGTTATTATTGCAGAGAAGGGTAGGAAAATTCATTAGATCTTCAAAGATTTAATGTATGGAGGGGATGGAAAAGGTCTAGAAATCCAATTAAAAACAGAGCAATGAAGAATTATGATTTCAATCTTCAGTGGAAAACGCAAATTTTTTTCCAAGCCAGAGATAGAGTGTACATTTAAACAAATCCCGTTTCTTTATCTTCTCAGAATAATTCACAAATGTAGAAAGCAGTAGAGATAACTGAAAGAAACAAATTTACAGGGAAAGGTACTTCACCAATGAAAATTGACACAAGAATCCTATAATGCTGCAATGTATTACTGACATTTGATCAAAGGAGGCTCTATGAGCTGCTCTACAATATTGATCCTATCCTACGAACATGTCCCAACCCCTAATACTTCGAAAATGGGAAGTATTTATAAGTTTTTTACAAAGTATCCTGTCATAAATGAGCAAGATTTATTTTAAGAAAATCTAAACTAATTGTTACAAAGATAGAAAATAAAAAGAATTTCTGCCACAAAATCTGGACAGGTTACAATAAATCTCGAGTTGCTGAGGCTGTTTTGGGCATTAGCTATTACATATGTCACCTCTGTATAATGATTGCCTACAAAACTATCAGGCATTTAAATCTAGAATTTGTTATCGCCTGCCGGTCTTTTGCTGCAAATATCTCCACACGATTTGCTTACTGCCCTTAAAATTTGACATCTGTCTTTTCGAGTAATTTTGCCGGGGGAAAAACTTATAGTTGATGGTGGCTGATGGTGGTGGTAGTTTGACACCTTAGCTTGATGCAGGCTCATTATGGGTTAGTTGTCGGTCAAACAGTCATGGATGAAAATGTGATTGGTTACGAATATGATAATTTGGGGGAAAGTTTCTAATAAGGAGATGGGATGAGTAGATGCGGGAGTGTAAGTGATAGGGATAGGTGGAGAGGTGGATGATATCGGGAATGAGGGGACAAGTGGCATGTGGTGAGAGGAAAAGTATAAGCGGAAGGTGATGGTAGCGAGAGTAGTCAGAGATGTGATGTGACATGTGAGAGGGTGAGCGGTAGAGTGAGTGGAGGACATGCGGTGTAAGTGGGGAGTGTAAGTGGTATTGGAGCGTGGGGTGAGTGGAAGATAGGTGTTGAGTAGGGAAAAGAGGAGTGCTAGTGGGGAAATGGCAGTATCAAGTGATGGTTTAGGCATATTTCGGAGGGGGGGGGGGGTTTGAAAAAGGATGAGGACCGTCGATCTTGAACAAGATGTATGTCGCCAATGAGATTAGCACAAGGATTAAGCGCTCCCTGACAAACTGTCATGTCACCTTCCGAATTTGGGTAAACACATGTGCCAATGACACATAAGAAAAATATTTTTGTTTTGAGACTTTATATTATAATCTAATGCTTACTTTCATCAACCTAGGGTGCAATTTAACTATGTAGACCCTGCCTATTTTCTCCTTTCTTTTTCTTTTTGGAAATCATTTGCAGAATACAATATTATTTTCAATATGACATTACTGAGAGAAAGTACTTAGTCACCATTTGATACTATGAAATATAGGACACTGACAATGAATCCACTTGGGGATGGTGCTCTCCCTGTGAGGTGCCAAGAACACCACAAACTAATAGCCTGATCCATTGGGATGATCCCAAGCCTGCAACCTGTTCCGTCATGAAACCTCTGTGACTACAAATCAATTAATCATCTGCTCCAAACCTTAAATGAATCAAATTCACTCTGAAATTTGAACTATACTCTAAAGCTAAAACCAAACTGTAAATCAAATTGAAAAATTACTGAAAGGAATGCTCGCCAAGCCGAGCTTATTCACACACTCCTACCCTAATTTGTTGAAATTACCGCTTAATTAGGTAATGGAAAAATGCCAATGAAGCCAATCCAACAGTTGACCAATAACTCTGCTCTTTCACTATTTTTAACAAAACTCAGAACTAGAGCCTGTAAGGGCACTAGAAATTGATTGTCAGTTTGATCTTCACAACATAGAGCTTTGGAACCATAAAAAACAAAAGAGACACTGGAAATCGATTGGAATTCTGAAGCGAAAAACTCCTCCATATAGATAGCTACGAGATCATGATAAACATGACCTATTTCTTGGTGTTCAGAGTATTCAAAAAACTCAAGGTCATAATTGGGTATTGCACATATGCTATCTATATCATCATACAACTTCTGATTTAACTGCAAATTTTCAGAAGAGCTTTGTAATGAGGCTCCCGCTGAACAAGATAGTGAAGCTGGTTTCCTGATCAAGTTTTTATCATATCTGTTTGTAGGCTTATAGTCAACTAATGGAAAAGTACTTTGGCTACATATATTATCCAACATATCAGATATTGGATCATGGAGAAACTGAGAAAACTGTTGCAATTTATTATGCAACGGTTCTAATGAGACTACATGATTTTCTATAGGCTTATTAGTTTTTGCTTCAGATATATTATCAACCTTTTTCTTCAAAAAATGGAATGAATCGAAGATTAATGGTACATAATTATTTTGCATTAACTCAAAATTTGTTTCAGGCTCTAATCTTTTATCTGTGGTTTGAAAATCAATGTAACTCAGTGGCTGCAATTCCGGAGCTAGAACAACTTCCATATCACAAATGACATCCTCAATTGACTCATCATAAAATTCTCCATTCCCACTGTTGAAAACTTGTTGGTCTGCTTGCTTATAGATTCCTCTCAGAAATTGAAATGAGGAGAAACATAAGGGCAATGACTTTTCACTTACTTTGAAATTTTCTGCATTTTCCTCATTGCCGTCATGATTAATATATATAGGTTGATTATCATATTTGAGCTGTTGTAACTGAACTTCTTCCTCCCAAAAACATGATGCTGATTGCTTTGAAGACTTAACCTTGATGTTGTCATCATCATATTGATCATACTTGGGTAGATCATCCATATGAGAAATGTCATCAAGCATACACATTAGATCAATTGATTGCTACTCCACAAGCTGATTTTGAGTTTCATCTTTGTCCATGGCATGAAGTGAATACATAAAAAAATCATTTTATGATCTATTATAACAAGAATTAACAACAAAATGATTTAGATCAATAACCTTTTCTTCTTCAAAGACAAGTGGGACAGGGTGTTTTTGAACAACAAGTTCATCTTTCATGATAATCTTTTGCATCATTTCTTTCATTGTGTTTGCCAGAATGTCTAGTTTCACTTTTGAAGATGTTAGATGCTCCTTCTCCATGTTTTCCTTTTCTTCTGCCTTCAACTTTGAATTTTTGATCAACAAATTAGCTTCTACACATATTGCACTGTTTTTCATTTCTTCAAGTGTTGCAATGTTCCTTTCTCTTAAATGAAATGCCATTTCTGGATCAAAGGCATCCAGGTAGTGTAAGAGAGCTAAACCAGGAGGAGGTTTTATCAACAGGCATTGAATGGTAGACTTGATTGAACCTGACTGAAAAGTGTTGCATTGTTTCTCATGGCTATATTTTCAAATGATCATATTCTTCTAAAATGAGAAAAATATTCCTCTTGATCACCCATTTATTAAGGAATACTTTCACAAATTGATTGAAATCACAAATACTTGCAACTGGTAAGTTTTTGAACTACTCTTTAGCTTTACTTTGCAAAGATAGAGAAAAAATTCTGATACATACATCATCTTCTTCAACCTCAAAAAGGTCAAGAAAATGTTCAAAACCCTGAATATGTTTTTCAGTAGTGATGTTACCATATTCTCCATCAAACCTAAGAAGATATTTGTAATAATTTGCAGGGAAATCATGGAGTATAGGAGGTAAGACAAGAGGCTTGTATCTATCTGGAATTTTAACTGGTGTAGGAGTATGTACATGAGCTGTAGAATTAGGCTTAATMTTTTGAGGCTCATCAAGTTGAAAATGATCATCATAAGTTTCAACAATATKCTCTTGACTAGGATCAAGAAAAGAGAAGAAATAAWTAAAAATAAAGCCTATTATGTCTTGGATAAAATTCCAACTTGAATACCTGATCTTTCCATATTGTCTTGTCACGTTTCAGGTTCTTCCTCATGTGGAGTCTTTGAATTGAAACTRATTTGGATTCGATTGGAGTTGCCAGGTAGATGATTCATCCTTCTTGTGTCTGATCACTGTTCACCTTCAATAATCATATATGCAACTTGATACACTTCTCTGAGGAACATAAAAAGTTCAGTTCCCCAGTATGGTCGCCACTATGTTATCCCTCTGTAATTTCTCAGGTTGAGGAAGAAGTTGACAGAGTTAACCACAAAATCACTTTGGAGTTTGGGATCTAGCCCTCTTAGACTCAGAGAGGGATCTCTATATAAGATTTACCTTTGTTTGCTAGAAATTTTAGGCTAGTTATGATAGTACATGGTTTGGTTTTTTGAATTGTTTGGTTGGAAAAAAAAGGGAAGGCCATTGGGAAAATGGAGTCACATATTTGGATTGATCAAATACAAGGTTTTAACAGGATAGTATTGCAGGGAAGGGTAGGCAAATTCACTGGATCCTCAAAGATTTAATGTATGGAGGGGATGGAAAAGGTATAGAAATCCAATTAAAAACAAAGAAATTAAGAATTATGATTTCAATCTTCAGTGGAAAACACAAAAAATGTTCCAAGCTAGAGACAGAGTGTACATTTAAACAAATTTTGTTTCTTTATCTTCTCAGAATAATTCAAAAATGTAGAAAGCAGTAATGATAACTGAAAGAAACAAATTTACAGGGAAAGGTACTTCACCAATGAAAATTGACACAAGAATCTTGTAATGTTGCACTGTATTACTGATACTTGATCAAAGGAGTCTCTGTGAGCTTCTCTACAATATTGATCCTATCCTACGAACATGTCCCAACCCTAATACTTCGAAAATGAGAAGTATTTATAATTTGTTTACAAAGTATCCTGTCATAAATGAGCAGGATTTATTTTAAGAAAATCTAAACTAATTGTTACAAAGATAGAAAATCAAAATAATTTCTGCCACAAAATCTGCATAGGTTACAATAAATATCGAGATTTTGAGGTTGTTTTTTGCATTAGATGGTACATATGTCACCTATGTATAATGATTTCCTAAAAAAATACTAGGAATTTAAATCTAGAATTTGTTATCGCCTGCTGGTCTTTTGCTGCAAATACTCCACGCGATCTGCTTACTACCCTTAAACTTTGCCATCTGTATTTTCGAGTAATTTTGCTAGGGGAAAAACTTATAGTTTACGATGGGTGATGGCGGTGGTAGTTTGACACCTTAGCTTGGCGCAGGATTGTTATGGGATAGTTGTCGGTCAAACGATCATGGGGGGAAATGTGATTGGTTACGAATATGATGACATGGGGGAAAATGTCCAATAGGGAGATGGGATGAGTAGATGCAGGAGTGTAAGTGATAGGGATATGTGGAGAAGTGGACGGTATTGATAATGAGGGGACAGGTGGCATGTGGTGAGAGGGGAAGTATAAGTGGAAAGTGATGGTAGGGAGAGTAGTCAGAGAGGTGATGTAACATGCGATAGGGTGAGCGATAGAGTGAGTGGAGGACATGTGTAAGTGGGGAGTGTAAGTGGTATTGGAGTGAGGGGTGAGTGGAATACATGTGTTTAGTAGGGAGAAGAGGAGTGCCAACGGGGAGATGACGATATCAGGTGGTGGTTTAGGCATATTTTGGAGGGGGGGTAGGCAG
>SNQJ01S0005810.1:158175-182152 GCA_010110895.2 Picea sitchensis | reverse complement strand
GGTCCAAAAAAGGATGAGGACCTTCGATCTGGAATAATATGTATGTCGTCGATGAGATTAGCGCAAGGATTAAGCACTACCTGACAAACTGTCATGTCACCTTCCGACTTTGGGTAAACACATGTGCCAATGACATATAAGAAAAATATTTTCATTTTGAGACTTATCTAATTCTTACTTTCATCAACCTAGGGTGAAATTTAACTGTGTAGACCCTACCTATTTTCTCCTTTCTTTTTATTTTTGGAAATCATTTGCATAATACAATATTATTTCCAATATGACATTACTGAGAGAAAAAACTCAGTCACCATTTGATACTATGAAATATAGGACTCTAACATAATTTAGGGGCATTTGATATGTTCTCTTACAACATCCTAGATTGAGAATAGGCTAAGTCTCACTATTAGGCCTTAAGGATGACTTGCTCTTCAGTTTCTGCACCTAACAAGGCTATATCCTTAGTAATGCTAGGCATTGAAGACTTCATGAACTAATCTCCTAGGAGTTGGTCTAGTATTTAATCTTTAATCAATTGATGACATCTCCTCGACACTTGTGTATGATCATATATATAAGTGGAAGCGTTTTGTTTCAAGGATGTTAAAAGCTCAATCCCCATCTTGTAACATTTAGAAAATTAGAAATGCATGTGGAAAGAAATTGCCAATGATGAAAAATAATTACGATATGTATGAGGCAACTCAATATACCACTTGGCTAGAATCCTTATTAGGGTTCACTAGAAAAATCATAACCTCATTCTATATTCCATAAGGGAGTTGAGGAATACCACAAGTGGAATCTCATTACATGATTGGGAGGGTATTTTCTAGCTTTACCTTCAAACTTTGGAATGTTTGAAGATACCTTAATAGGGATGACTGGCCATGAAGGTTGATGGCTACTTAGGTCATTGGTTAGACGAGGCAAATTGGGTAGATTAAGGGTTGACAAAAATGGCAAGGAGAGCATAAACAATGAGCTAGGGTGACTTAATCCCATACTCAACATCTCACTATGCATGAAACTTCCTTTGATATTACTGCCCCTTTATATGTTTTGACCACTGGTAACATGTTCTATACTAATCTAAAAACATAAAATAGGAGTAAATCCCCCTCTACACAGAATTCCAAAACTATGAAAAGCTGTGCTCCCAACAAGAATTCTTAAACCAAGAATATTTCCATCCATAATAAAGGTTCCAAAATTGGGAACATTTCCACTCTTGATATGAAATTTGATGGATGGCATACTTGCACCAACAAATGACATTCTTGAAAAGTCCTTTCTTCTACTTAGAGGAACATTGATAGWGGGATTCACTCCACCAACGCTTAGTCCTATAGGGACATTAATACCCCTAATATAAATGCTAGGGTTGGTGGGGTTTCCACCCCCTAAATGCRAAGATCTGAAAACATTTGACATCCATAAGATGGAATGTGGAAGATTGCAAACAAAAGGTATAAATATCATGCCTAGGAGGGAACCCTCCCACTTAAATAAGAAGAGGATCCATTTGATCAATAAATGAAGGGTTACAATTTGTTTGAGGAGAGTTATTGATGTCCTTTACCACCTATGGGTTAAGAAATCCTTAAGAAGGAGGAGGAATATCTTCATCATTGCTTAGGGGGATCTCACCAACAAGTCCTTGCAAACAATTGTTCTCACCTTTATCTCCAAATGAAGGGTTCACCTGATCTTGATCCCATATGATGGATATATTTAAATTACCTCACACTTCTTCTTCTAATTCACTCCGTGAGCAATCGATAAATTCAAGTCTATGCTTTGTTGGAGTTATCCCTGTGAACTAGGGATGAAGACATTGGTTCTTCCTACAATGACATGGTGACGAATAAACCACTTTGAAATGCTAGAACTATGAAACAAACCACAAATCCCAAAATAAAAAACATGTGGCCTTCTAAGCAAAACACCAATCAACACACTACTCCTAAAAGACTTATAAAAGACAACAACAATCAAACACACTCCTTCAAAATCCAACCTAAGGTGATTAAATCTCCAGTTCAACCAATAAGGAGCTAAAAAACACCTTCCAAAGGTTATCCTGGGATGATGAGGGCCCAATTCCATCTAGAAAAGGTACGTGAAGCAATTATAACGATCCCACAAAGTAACCGCCCAAGGTGCAATCCCCTTTAAAAAGAAGGGAACGTCTAGGGAGGGCTCCAACAAAGATTCTCTATATGCCTTAGGTACCACAATTAATTCCCACTTGTAGTGACCTATATGAAACATAAAATAAGCTACCAAGGTTTCCTATTTATGATTGAAAAGTGGGTAGAATATTCATGGGCCATGCTTTCTCATTGGGCAGGGACATAGATGACTTTGTCCAATGATCAAAACTTTAGCAAGAATGTGTCACTTCGAGTAACATGCCAACTTATCTAAAGTATCCTATTATGTGTCTACCCATTTCCTAAGTGCATGGGGAGATATCGACACTTTAACATCTTTGATATAGTGCTTAACCCCTATATTAGAGGTGCTTTAAGGGTGAGTATCACTAGCTACTACATGAATTTCACTCTTTAGTCACCTTCTAGTTTTTTTTTGGCCTTGGACAATTTACTCTCTAACCCTACTACCAAGGCTCTATACCTAAATTACTATATTGGTTTTCTATTCAACGTTTATTTTAGAGGCATTAGTTTTAATATGATGCAGAGTGAATGACTAATGATGTTTTGACATAGAGCACTAAAATGGATAAAATAAAAAATGTGAAATGAAAACTTGCTTTTGAAAATGCAACTCACTTGCATAATGCTTTAACATGAAGCAACACGACTTTCTTTATTGTTTTGAAATCAAGATGCAAAATGACCTTTTGTACTCCATTTAGATTTATGAAATGCTTCTACATTGTTAAAAGAAATGAAGTCTACTAAAAACAATAAACTTGAAATGTAGATCTAGTATCAAACTCTAAACTACTTAAAAAGATAATTCTTTTATTTTTATTTTTTGAGAACAAAATGCAGATTGTCTTTATCTACAAAACTGTAATGGTAAAACAACTAAAACTATGATCTAACAAGCTTCTAGATGTAGAGCAAAAATTCTAAATTCTAGAGCAAAAATCCAAAAAATCATATTTGAAAGTTAGAGACTTGTAAAATTTTCACAAGCTATAGATGTTCTCATAGGGGCCAAATTGGAAACTTGAGTTTTTCTCACACTTGCTAAAGAGAAACTTGTGAGCCGAAGAATGTGTTCATGGGTTGGTAAAGATAAACCTATGAGTAGCTTGCAACTGTCACAATAACAACTAATGAGTGACAACTAGAAAGAAAACAAAAAACAAGCTCGAGAATTATAATTTCTTTTTGTGTATAAAATTGACTAGAAGCACACTAAAATATCTTAGAAATAAATCAAATGGGTCAACTAAAAGATCTAGGAAAAACAACCCAAAAGAGGAAGAATTAAAATAATTCTTCCCTACTGGAGTCACCATTTATATTTGAGAGAGTGTTGTTAGGGAAAATAATTCAATTCCCTAGTAAGGAAGCTAGAACCTCACCAAAGGAGCAAAGATAGATTCTTAAATCCTCTTTCCTAGTTAATACTTATAAATGAAACGATGAGAAGGGGAAGGGGAATGTATGGCAATTATAGTCCTAATTCTCAATTCTAGTAATGGGCAAGTCCAACCAACCAACGCAAGGCTCCTCTCAGTACTTGCACACAACCAAAAAAGAACATTTATCTTTCTTCATCAAGCATCTCAAATCAACACACCCATTCAAAAGCGTTAACTAAACAAACAACAAGGTTGTTAATTCCACATTAATTCTAGAACATAAATCTAAGACTAATCACAATAATTTGCAATAGGAATTCTTTTATTTTGTTTTGGGGGGGAGAAGAGAGATCTGTATATATTATTCAAGTAGTCTATAGCATAAGTAAATATAATCGATTCTACTGTAGTATCTTCATCGCATGATCCTAGGTTCCCCCAACCTTGGTCACCTTTCAAACTCAATCTCAACACAAGGACACATATATTGTAACAAGAGGGAAACCAATGAGTGGCTCAACAAACTAAGAGAGAGTCGGTCAAACATAAAGAAAAACAAGGGCTTTTCTCAAGATGAGGAATAGGGCCAAGATATTTCCTAATCAAGCTAATAGCCTTTGAACTAATTTTCCAAGCATTGACACTGGGTGTAATTTTCTCCTACCATGAACCCTTTTTTTATTTGCTTAAGAGTTGGTCCAAGTAGTTAGAGGTTGAGATATGGGTTGTATAGGTGTACATCCTCTGTTTGTTCTGCTCGAAGCTTGTACTTTTCATACAATTTATATTTTTGTAGGCCATTTTGAGGGTGCTCGCATGTTGCTAACTAGAAATTAGTGAGTTTCTCATGGTTTGTTTCAAGGAAAGGCACAAACACAAGGAAGTATACTCCTAATTCATTGTTAGGAAGATTCCAAACTAATGACATAGGAAATAATGATGGCCCAATTATGCTCAAGAGATCGGGGATGAACAAAATCATGTATAACACTTCCTTTAAAAAATTATCTATATTTTCCTTCTATTGCAGTATCTTCAAGGTTCAAAGATATACTAGTTGGGATCCTCATTATGTTATTCACTACATTATATGATGCATATAATTATATCTAAGTGAAAAAACAAAGGTCTTTTATAAGTTATTGTGGGATGCCAATTGTTATGGATTTTGTAAGGATGTGAAGTAGTGGGCTCTGTTTTGTTACAAGCCATTACATCTACCTTTGATTGAGATGGAATATCTTGAGAAAACTCAACCCCCCCCCTCCCACCTTGACTTATTAAAATGAGCTTGAGTATATATAACATTCTTAGATTAAATTTTAGTTTCATCTAGCATGCCATCGATAAAATGAGAATTGTCCTTGATATTTTCAACTACGACAACACCCCAACTGACAACATTGAAGTTTTCAGTTCGAGAACATTCCTCTTGAACCATCTCCAAATATAGTTGATACCATACAATCACTTGAATTATTATTAGGAAGAAAACAAATCATCAAAAAATGCAATGGTAGGTGGGCTTAAAGGGTTAGGATGATCAAGGTGATTAGGATTATGATCATGGTTATTATTATTCCTAGTTCAAGATCCATTAGCTCCATAAGCATGGTGTGGGATGGAATACCATATATTATAATTAACATGCCTCTTTAGACAGATCCTCTCATTATTCAAGTTCTATATAACCTTAACAATGTAATTCAAAATAATTGCAAAGTAAAGTGGGTATGTTATTAACATTAGGGGGGTGGCCTTGAAGTATACCTCTTCCTACTCCTTTATCTTCTAATGGTTGGGAATATGAAGATTATATTTGATTAAACTCTTAGACACATGTCTCTAAATATATCCCATCAGAATATAGAGGTTAATGTGAATCTCATGGAAATAACTTTCAATCGATCCTTCCAGTCCTATAAGATCTTATAAATTATTGACATATTCTCTCTTTCATCTACATTTCATATTTATAAGGAGAGGATTCTTGTAACAAAAAATTTAGCATTCAAAATGACATTATAATATTCAAGATCCACCCAACATTCTAGGCAATATACCATGATCATTTTCATAGAGAAACAAACAAAGATGAAGCATACTTGTAGGAATTGTGATCCTTTGAAGGCTAACGATGGAAGAATGAATGAATTTGTGTCCATATGTAGAAATTATAGATATAATGAAGGACACACTAGAAAGAAAGGGAAAGTGGAAAAATATAAACTAGCCTAAGTATTTCTTCCCCGAGCAAAGATGCTTTTCCCAATGGAAAGAGGAAGGTCTATGGTTGTTGAATGGAAAATCAAAGGCATACATAGGAATTTGAGCAAAGGAATAACATTAGTCATTGAATAAAGGAGGAAGGTTGTAAATTAAAGAAACATTGTGCTTAGCAAGAGAGGACACTGCGTGCTCAACATGTGTTCCTCAAGGACTATCCACTCATCACTGAGAAGACGAGATCTAGCTACCACATAGAGGGAGCACTTAACCAATGAGAAAAGGAAATCTAATTGCAAAGCATAGGGAGCACTGAACCACCAATAAAAATAAATCTCATCGACAAGTTCATGTGAAAAAGAGATGACAGATGGATAAATTGTGCACGATGCAAGGGAAGTGGTCTTAAAATTGGTAGGGAATGCATTAGCTATCCAATATCCAGAATATCAAGGATCCATATAGGATTTAACTCATTTTTTGAAGACGACATGAAATTCCTCTCTATTGTCCTAACATTAACATAATAGAGACATTATGTAGGTAAGTGGAAGGCCCCATATGCACAAAGGATGAGGGGAATAATGGGACCACATAAATTACAAATGACAGAGAATAACATGAAGAATCCCATAAGTGGAAGCTAAGTCACCACCACATCAATATGCCCATGCCATGATGCATTCGACCCCTAGTTTATTGCCACCATATATTGTAATTCAAAACCCAGAAAAATGTTTCCACCAAGAATCCACATTAGATTTTACTTTTCATCTCTGATAAGCCAAGGGTGATTAGAACAATATAATGGGATGGCACCATGTCATTAAGGCCACATTAGTGGTATTAAGTAGCCAACATAATTGTGCAAGCATGAAGGTTGAGGGTTCTTAGATTGAATAAAAATTAGACAAAAACAAAATAATTAAGGATTAAAACCGAGTGATCATGATTTAATTTATGATCAAAATACATTTTGAGAAATACAAAGGAATAAAAGCAATGATAGAGGTTGAGAACCTGCTTTGTATTGTCTCTGGGAACACATTAGTGTGGGTAATTAGATGTAAATTAAGGAGGATCATCTTTGAATTTGTCATGACATTCAATTTGTGCCTAAACCATTAGTAAAGGCCCACTGGTCAAATTTAACCTTATCAAAATAATAGAAAGAATATGCATTTAGTAGTAGAAGTGATCATTTCCAACTATGTCAAGAGAGTAAAAACCTGAATGTCTATTTAAGCAAGGAAACATGATTTTCTACATGTTGGATCTTGGGGATTATTTGCCCATGGAAAGACACACTGTACAACAAGATTTTGGGTTGTAAATAGCTATAGTAGCATCTCAACTCTTTTTTTATGATCTAAATTTGATATTTTATGTTATAACCATCAAAATTGTGGAAGCAATTGAATTTGTAATCTATCGTGGATTTGCATTCTATCTCTAGATATACGAGGTTGATATGAGCTATAGAAGTGACCCTTTACAATCTCCTACTGCTCTGTTATGTTCTATTATTTCATATCATTGTTATTGTATATGGTTCTCTAATGAATAGAGTTCATTATATAATGTTTACTTGCCTCTGCTAGTTCTAGTGTGTCTATGTATGAAATATATCCACTTATGACACGATTCATTCATCTAGAATTTAACATGATGTTTTGCATACCTAAATTAATGATATTTGTGGAAAGAGATGTGCCCCATTGGATTGATTTGTCGTACATTTAAGGTCCCTATATGACAACGAAGGATCCATAAACCCAATGGATAGGTACCAACCTTGTTGGTCCACCCTTCCTTCTTAAATTTATATTCTTATTTGTTTTCCTACTATTCTATGATATTTATAATAATGTTATTGAGATTAAGTAACGTTAGAGATAACAACCAAAGATACCCCACTATAGTTGGAAAAGCACTAACTCTGAAGTGACATAGGTGAATGTTGGGGTAATTGTGGGAAGTGCCTCTAAAGTTTCCATGGGGTTGCTCCAAACATTGTTAGAACTTATCATATTAAAAGAGTAGGTTTCAGAGACAACAAAATACAATCAATTCCAAGGAAAATTCCAATTCATGATGTAATTAGCTTACTGAGTGTGATCCTAATGAAACTTTCACCACTCATTTGGAGACTCCACCAAGGAACACAAACATGTTTTTATTGCACATAATATCCCGTTGTATGTAGTTTGGTGAGAATAGGAAATAGTGTTCAAGGAAAGAAAATCTCACCTTGTGACTCCATTGAGGGTAAAATACCTCTTATTTGTCAAAGAATAAAATTGCTACGCTTGATGCATGGAAGGAAGCTTAGGACATCATATAAGAAGATTTTAAGACTCATTGTAATAAATCCACTTGAAAATCAAGTTACTTGCAAACATGGTGTCATTCTAAGAGATATTGTCTACAAGCATGCCCCCTTGGATTATATATCCATCATGGGGTATCCATATACCTCCCCTCTACATATAAATAAGGGAATTACCTTTCCAAATTTCATAGTTTTGGTGCACCATCTAAGTGATATTGTAGATCCCTTAATGA
Organism: Picea sitchensis; assembly: GCA_010110895.2. Classification (NCBI taxonomy): domain Eukaryota; kingdom Viridiplantae; phylum Streptophyta; class Pinopsida; order Pinales; family Pinaceae; genus Picea; species Picea sitchensis. The sequence goes on along the minus strand of SNQJ01S0005810.1, from coordinate 173,793 downwards.
GTTCAATAAACAATTTGATATTCTCCACGAGGATGTATTAATGAAGATATTTATGATGCCCTTGGAGGAAGATGCTTGGTAATGGTATATGTACATGTTGCATTCTGGAGAGCTAGCTTCATTTGTTATTTTCATAATAATATTCAAATATTTTTGGGTGGATGATGACGAAGAGGAAGAATATTGTGAATATTATTTTGTTGTTGATATATCCACTATGTATCTAGAAGATTCATCATTGGTGGATGACTTAGACATTGATGTTTCTTATGATGAAGACCTCTCATTTCCAATGTTTCCAATGATAGGGTATGTATTGTTGATGGTCAGTGGGAAGATAATAATTTATTATCTTTATCTCCTTTTCTATGAATGCAATTTGAAATCATTTGATGCCATGGACAAAAATAAGGCACGCGAAACTACTATGCTTGATAATAATAAGCCACGAGTTTCTATTGCCTTGTCAGATAGAGTACACGGTGTCTATAAAGAAGCATATGGGATCTTTCCCATGTCTTTAATATTTGTTGTGATACAAGATTAGATAAATATGAGGAGAGTCGAGACGTAGTATCATATATATAAAATATTAACATGTGTAGGAGTCATACTATCTCTGATTTTGACCATGAAAAGACAGTAGAAAATGGTCTTGTCCTAGGCCATCATGACAAACTCTTAGTAGACCATCAACCTCAATGTTTTAACTGTTTCCGACATTGAGAAAAAATATTGTGAACTTGAAGGAGAGGAAATTGTAGACATTGAGTCATCAAGTACTTTAAGTTGTAAAGGAGGAAGAATTCCATGAAACAATTGATGTTATTGAGATCACCTTTACTAACCCAACAATAATCCTTTTTTTGGTATGCCATGAAGTTGAATCTATGTATGACATTGATAGTGATAACTAAAAGAAATTAGATCCATATTTGAAGCATTATCAACTAGTTTATTTAAACATCATTCCTCTTGTCCAAGAAGGGAGAATCCCGATCTCAATTGTCACATCTGTGCTTAGTATGGTAAGTATTGTACCCTATTTTCTCTATTTTGAATTTGGTTTTCGTATAGATTTCCAATACAACAATCTATTCATCAACTCATATTACCTTGATTGGAATGAGAAGAGCATATTACTCCTTCCTCATGATCTTAATATGCATGGAAGTATAATTAGTAAAAGTGAAGCTATAAAACAAAGGTTTCAACATTGGTTGTTGTTCTTTTAAATGAAAACCATAGCATAAAGCACAACCATCAAAGGCTAATAGAGAAGGTAACTATGATGGAAACCGTGCTTATAGAGGAACAACCTATAAAAGGATAACATTGTCTTACTATTAGAGATAAGAAAATGTGTTTTGATTGTACATGTGACATTAATATTTAAGGCCATGAAAATAAATAGCCACGATTGAAGCCAATTTTGTTGCATGATCTCAATACTATGTCTAGACTTGCATGGATGAAAAACTACTTGTAAATATCATAGAAGAGATATTCACCACTTTTATTGTTGAGTAGCAATTGAAGAATGTTTAATAACCATGAATTCACTTTTTGAGTATGTTGTTGTATCCAATCTTATTCTCATCCATTTCTTTGGTTTAACCAGGTATGTATATCCTATTCAAGCTTATATGGAATTTGTTTGTAGAAGTGCATACCTATAAAAACATCAAGTTTTAGTCTCACTATCCATGGACATAATGATTTAAGTTCAATTTTCTTGTAGATGGAATCGATTATGTCCTTGTTTTGATTAATCAAATGCAAGGGGAAAATTCATGCAATTTATTGGAAGACATTGGTGTCTGCATTGGAAATATGATTTTACTCAACTCTTTGTGTATTGCATAGGTTAGGATGGGTTAGGTATATATCTAAATAATTTTAATCATTGAACATTAGTAATTGGTTTCAAGTATATTTTTCTATATTATTTTTCTAGTGGGTGACTATGTAAGCCTTTAGCAAACTATTGAGTTTTTTTATCTGTGATAAACAATATTGAGAATATCGATAACTATGGTCACTCAGATGAAGCTAAGAAACAATATATTGGCTTAGAATATGCATTTCAAGGTTTCTTTTATTTAAGTCATGAAGTATCTAAAAGTCTTGGGTATGGGATTTACGATTTTAGGAGGTCAACACAATTAACTATATATAGTATTATCTATGAAGAGATGAAGACAAGGAATGGAAAATTATTTCCCAAACACATTAAAGAGTGCATACAAATCATAATCATAAGGTAGATGACATTGAGAAAGACAATTTGCTAGCGACCTAAATAAAGGCATCATCATTTTCACGGGGAATAAGAAGATGTGGATTTGGTTTTTGTTGTTGGATATTTGTTTCGCCTTAGAAGGAAATCTGTGTTTGGTTCATTAATCTACAAATTTCTTGAGTTCCCACCACCCCACCAGGTCAGTGTTGTTGATTATATGGATTGTATAGAGAACAAAATGAAAGGCATGAATACGAATGGAAACACACACACACATGTTGTAGAGAGCACAATAATACAGTGAAACCCAAATTCTATGAATGAAAGAAATTATAGGAAAAGATTGTAAAATGCAAAGTAATACAAACTAGCTAGAATGGTGGTAGCTAATATATGAAGATAGAGGTGTTGTCTATGCTAATTCATAAGCAGACATTACAATATGTCAAAATGGTCTTTTAATATAAAGTGCTAAACACTAAGAAACCAAAACCCTAAAGATCCAAAACCCTAACTCTAGGAGACAAAACACCAAAAGCATTGCAAGCCCCTGTTATAATATTGAGACATATGAATAAGAACACAACAATATTAAACAAAAGAACCTTGTCTATCCTCCTATCCATATAACAACAACATTTAATAATAATAAGAAAGAGACAAGAGAAAAAGAGTACACCATATAAGGTATTGTCTTCTTTATTCTCCAGAAATATGCAATCTAGACACTTGAGATCACACACATCACACTCCATATTCACATCATTCCAATGTATATGATCACTATGCGATCCTTCATTTAAATGACACTCATGGGTCTCTCTTACATGTATTATATACCAAGAGGTATGGATGAATTACATCCCAAAATACATGTGGGATAAATGTAATTTCACCTCTTTATATAATCAATGGTAACAAGAGTATATTAATTCATGGGGCATGTGGGATAACTCTTTTATGTAAGAGTATACATTATTACCTTCCAAATTAATACATTCCAATAATACCACACATGTCATCATTACATATTCCAACAACCCTGAGTTGGCTAGTTGATACGACAACTTTCTAGAGGCACAATTTTTTTATAGAATATCTGCCTGGGGTGCACAATAGCTTGTTATAAAGATATAATTGAGAAGTACAATTGTTGGAAATACTAGGAAGGCCATGACCACCCCAGGCCACTGAATGGCCAAAAAACATTGTTTAAGGCCTCAAATTGACCTTGGAAGTTTAGGACTTGAAAAATTGTAGATAAAAAAAATTGCCAAGTTGGAAAACCATGTTGAGTCAATGGAAGAGGTGGGTGGCCAATGATGTCCACTTGGATCAACCCCCTATGGAAGCAGTGGTCCCCACTGCATCAAGCTCTCTCATTATATGGGGAAAGTGTTGTTGAATTTGACTCCTAGTGAGTCACTTGCCTTGGTGAATAAGTTGTACTGCTTTGACAATCCGATAGAGTTATATGTTTTGCTCACAAGTGCCCTTCATCTTGGTGTCCATGATTCAATCCACTATAGCTTGCTTAATTCATTCATGATTGAGTTTTGTAGGGGAAAAATTCTAAACCACCTTCAAAGTGTCCAATAGKGGTGGAAAATATGGTCAAAGTAACTCCATAGTAAATACTAGGTGCAAGCCAAGGAAAGGTGGAATACTCAATGCAAAATCATTCTCATCCACAACCTTCATGATGATGTAAGACCCATATCAGAGTGGTATGAGATTCCTATGGGAACCTATGAGGTGTTGTTTTTGCAAATGAAACCACACCTTATCACCAACCTAAAACTTGTGTGGAACTCAATGTTAGTCATATTGCTGCTTGTACTTGGCATTGGCTTTCTAAAGGATATCATGAAACTATTGTTGGATGTGCTACATCTATTCAACAAATTTGGTTTCTCTATCTACATCAGTGTGAGTATGGGAGGAATCTGTATATGAATATGCAAGGGGCATAACTACATCAATGGGGGGAATGGTTAGAACCCTAAGCACACCTGGAAAGAGCTATGGCCAATAGAGACATCGAGGGATCTGTTGTAGATATGTTGAACATATGGAAGGATGTCATCCCATGTATGTGGATTCTTAGAGTTGTACATGCACATGATATGCATAATCATCATATTGCCCAATTCTTCCTATCCATATGTTTTKGGGTGGAAGGCAGTCAATTTGGTTGACTTGGTGTCCATCAAAGACCATAGGATGGACCAAAATGTAGTGAGGAACCTACTACCCCTAGTTGAAATAATGGTATGCGGTAACCCAAAATGAACCCAAAAACACTCAAATAAGAGCTTAGCAGTGGCTTCAGTTGTGGTACTCTTCTTATACTGTGCCAAAATGGCCATCTTAGAGAACTGATCAACAACCATAATACACAATCGTTACCATGCTCTGTGGAGGGAAAACCTAACATTTAATCCACGGAGATTGACTCCCAAGGCTTGTCGAGGGTAGGAAGAGGAGTGCATAACCCTTGCTTCTTAATGGAAGGTTTAACAATGAAACAAGAAGTGGATGATTTGATATACTTGTTGACATCCTGTCGAAGTTTTGGCTAGTAGAAATACTTTTGCAGTATTGCTATTGTGTTCTCCACACCAAAGTGCCTTGTCACCCGACTGTAATGTGCCTTCTGAATTAACTTTTCACGCTCGATTGAAGGAACACAAAGATGGCCCAGATAACACAAAAGTGCATCCTGGAGGTGAAAGTCTGGAACTTTTTTACCTATACCTAGTGTCTGATATGTGGCAGCGAAGTCAGGGTCATCATTGTACAATTGGGGCCACCCGAAGATCCCTTGTCCACAAGAGTTAAGAAATGTGGTTAGCGCCACAACCAAAGGCTAGCTAAGGTAGTCTGCAACACGATTGTTTTTGGCCTTCTTGTACTTAATGTTCAAGTGGAATTGTTGCAAGTACATGGACCACTTATGATGCCAACCATTCTATAACTTTCCTTATGTTTGCATGAAATACAAAGGATTATGATTAGTGTGGATGATCGTTTCCTTTCCCATAATATAATGCTTCCACTGTTGGCATGCCTACATAATGGAGTACATATCCTTGTCATAGGTGGAATACCTATGAACAATATCTGAGAGTGTCTCGGTGTGATAGGCTACTAGATGGTCCATTATGAGTGAGGACTGCATTGATAGCGTAGTCGAAGGAAACTCTCTCAATCTTGAATGGATGTTGTAGTTCTAGGAGATTCATGATTGGTGCCGAGCAGAGGTGGAATTTCAGATCCTTGAATGATTTATGTTGTGACTTAGACTAGGAAAACTTGGATTTATCTTCACCCTTGGTCACTTATCTTAAGGGCCAAGCGATATGAGAGAAACCCAACACAAACCTACAATAGAAGTTTGCAAGGCCCAAGAAGATGTGGAGCTCTATTAGATTCATTGGGGTTGGCCAATCACAAATGACTTGGATCTTAGTTAGGTCCACATGCACCCCATATTCATCCATGATGTATCCTAGATACTGAATTCTCTGCATCCCAAATGAGCATTTCTCTAGATTGGCATATAACTTATGTTGTCACAAAGTGCTTAGGATGTACTGAATGTGCTGCAAATGTTCTACCCAAGTTCTACTGAATATGAGGATGTAATCCAAATAAACAACTACAAAAGAGTTTGTGAATGGCCACAAGATGTCATCCATCATCCTCATTAATGTTACTGGAGCATTAGTTAACCCAAAATGCATGACCAACCACTCAAAAAAGCCTTTTTTAGACTTGAAGGTGGTCTTCCATACATCAATTTGTTCAATCGGGGCCTGGTGGTAGCCTGACTTTAGACCAATCTTACTAAATAAATTGGCACCCTTAAGATAATAAAGAAGATCATCAATCTGGGGGATCAAGTATCAGTTCTTAACAATGATTTTGGTTAGGGCTCTGTAATTAATACATAGTCTCCATGTCCTATCCTTCTTCTGCACCAATATAATTGATCCCCCACGAGGTGAGGAGTTTGGTCAAATGCGACCCTTTTGGATGAGCTCATGAATTTGACATTTTATTTTCTCATCCTCCAGAAGAGATCATCTGTATATTAGGAAATTAGGTAAAGGAGCACCATGTATCAAGTCAATTGAATGTTTGACTTGGAAATGTAGAGGCACCTCCATAGTTGAAGCAAATATATCTCTATATTTTTCTACAATCTTTTCCATCTGCTTCAACTGTGTAGAGAGGCCCTGTGCTAAGGTGGTGGTGGTCACAATGACCTTCCAACCAAACCATGAACATGACAATTTTTCTAGTCTGAGAGATTACCTTTCGACACTGCTTTATCAAGATCAAGGAAACTGTAGTAGTTGGGACTACCTATGGTACCTTGTAGAGCTAGCCTCCCAAAGTAACAATGACACTACGAGGACTAGATTCATAAAAAACATGATGTCTCCACATATAGGGTTGTCCTAAAGAACATCACAAACTTCAAGTGGGGAAACATCACACAACACCTCATCTTTGAAGGGCTCAATGCCATTGGATAGGTGGAATTTTTTGTTGACATGGATGTTTCATCCCTAGCTCAACCAATTGATGGTGTATGGATGGGGGTGTGGTGTTTTTGGAAACRCCAATCTCTTGATGACCTCGACTGAGATCATGTTCTTTTAGATACCGCTATCAACAATGAAATGTAGTGGAGTCCCCTTCACCCACATTTGTGAATGGAAGTGGCGTTCCCCCTCATCATGCTCCTCCGAATCTTCTAGTTAGATTTTTGCAGTTGAAATGGTAGCACTAGGTTATTTGTCAATGATCTTCTTTCCCTTATCCTTCTCTAAATCAGAGACAAAGCCACAGTCTGATTATTTTTCTTTCAACTTAGCCAACAATGATTGTTTCGAGTGACATTCACCAGTGTTGTGCTAGGGGATTTTGTGGAAATCACACCACTTTCCAATGTCTTTCTTCGACTTCCCATTACCCTTCTTTGGCTACTTCTTGGACAAGTTGTATTGAGGTTGTCTCTCCTTTATCTATCCTTTGGTCTATGAGTCATGGCCACCTTTACCATGCTTTTATTGCATCAAATTTGCAGACCCAAACTCTCGCTTATTCCTTTGCTTAATTTTCTACTCGGTTTTGACAACATATCGATAAACAAATTTCGATGAGGAGATACCCAATAAATTCATCTCTATTTGTATTGTACCTATGTAGGCCACTACAGTAGTTCAAAACTAGGTGCCACACAAAGTCCCCGACACTCATGTATTGGTCATCATAGTTTCCAACAAGGTACAATTTATCCTTGAGGGAATCAACAAAGGATTCCCAAAGGGATTCTGTCCTAAATGTTGTAGACTCATCTCTGTTATGACTCTCCCAATAACTTTCCCACCAATATTTGGAATGGGGAAGTGAAGGCGATCTTTTCGATGTTAGAAAACTTTTGAATAGAGTAATAACCCTCTAACATATTTAACCATTTATCCAAAGAAGCTATATCTATCTAGCCTTCAAATAAATGAATATCAAAGTTAAATTGTACCTTGAAGTGTGTCACACATATGAAATGGATGATTGTTGAAGGTGCCTCGACCGTAGTTGGAAGTTGTTGAAGGATCTGGGAAATTTTTTCCATCATCTCATCCCTTTGTCATGTGAGGGTTTCCTCGAGTAACAACTTGAAAGGATCTTGTGCTCCATAATTTGTATTTTCTTCTTCCATAGGAGGCTACTTGGGTTGGTGAGATAAGTCTTCCCCAAGTGAAATTAGCTTGAGACCCAACTCTCTATACCTTGACCTCGTCGGGTACATGCAATGAGAAACAACAAAGAATAGATTGCTCTAATACCTCTGATCTAGATTGTATAGAGAATGAAGTGAAATGAAGGAATATGAATGGAAAAACACAAACAAAAATATTGTAGAGAGCACAATAATGCAGTGAAACCCAAATTATATTAATGAATGAAATAGGAAAAGAGTGTAAAATGCAAAGTAATACAAAATAGCTAGAAAGGTGGTAACTTATCTTTGAGGATAGAGGTGTCGGCTACGCTCATTTGCAAACATACATTACAAGAGGTAGAAATGGTATTTTAATATAAAGTACTAAACCCTAAGAGGCGAAGACCCTAAATATCCAAAACCCTAAATATATGAGATGAAATGCCAAAAGGATTGCAGGCCTCGAGGTGGCTAGTTGATACATCAACTTCCTAGGGGTGTAAGGTTTGCATACAATCTCCTTTTGGGGCACAAAGTAGCTCGTTGAAAATATATAAATGAGAAATACAATTGTTGATAGGCTTGGGAAGAGCATGGCCACCCTAGGCTCCTAAATGGCCAAAAAATACCATTTAAGGCCTCAAAAGTTTAGAACCTGAAAAATTATAGATAAAAAAAACTGCCATGATAGAGAATAGTGTCGAGTTAGTAAAAGAGGTGAGTGACCACCGATCTCCACTTGGATCAATTGTCCCCATATTGGAACACTATTAACACCCAAAATGACATTACAATATTCAGGCTCCAACTAACATTATAAGTAAAATTGCAAAGTCATTTTCATAGAGAAACAAAGAAAGATGAAGTTGAATTGTATGGATTCATGATCATTTGAAGGCTAATGATGGAGGCACACATGAATTAATTTCTATATGTAAAAATGAAAAAAAAATAAAAAATGAAGGATGCATCATTGGAATGAGGGGAAGTGGAAGACTGGAAAATCACGTGGAAGAGAAAATACATACATAGCACGTTGAACAAAGGAATGACACCGGGTGTCGAGAAAAGGAATAATACAAGAAGGAAAGAAACTTTGTGCTTGGTAATAGAGGAAACCTCTGCTTAACATGTGTGACTCAAGGATTATCCATTAAATATGAGTTCACGCGAAAAGGGAATGACGGGTGGAAAAATAGTGTACGGTGTGATAAAATGGTGTTAAAATTGGTAGGGATTGCACAATCCATCCAACCTCTATAATATTAGTTGTGCATAACATATTATATTACTTTTTGGAAGAAATAGAGAGATTCTACTCTAACTTTCCAAAAATAAATAGAATGGTGACATTCTGAAAATAAGTGGAAGGCCCCACACACACAAATAATGAAGGGAGTGTTATGCCCATGTTAATTATATAAGTTAAAGAATAATACAAATATTCTAATAATTGAAATTTGAGATGACACCACATCAACATGTCCATGTTATGATGCTTCCAATGCCTAGTCTAATGCCACCCTATATTGTAATTCAAAACATATTCTATTTTGTTTTCTTGGTTTCATATTATTGCTATTGTGCCTTATTATCTAATTAACATAATTCATGATTTATATGTTTACTTGTCTTTGGTAGTTCTATTGTGTTTGTGTATAAAACTCTATCCAATTATATATGGTTTCCTTCATATCTCATTTAATATGCTATTTTTCATACCTAATTTAATGGGACTCATGGAAAATATTGTTCACCATTACATTTGTGCATCATAAGTTTCAAGCCTTTATATGCTAAAGAAGACTTCGTGAGCCCAATTGATAGGCATCGACCTTGTTGATACATCCTTACTTCTTAAGTTATATTCTTACTTGTTCACTTGTTATTCTATGATATATATCATATTATTTTTTAGATTAAGTGACATGGGAGATATAAATTAGGGATATTTCCATATAGATGGAAAAGCTCTAGCTATGAAGTGAGATAGATGAATGTTGTAGTGATAGTGTGAATCACCTCTAAAGGTTCCCTCAGGTTGTTCCAAATAATGTTAGGACTTGGTATCTTAAAGGAGCATGTTTGACAGACAATAAATATAACATTATAGGGTAATTAGGGACCATGTTGTTTAACAAGGGAATCTTGTTTCATGGTCTTATATGTGTAATCTAACATTGAAATCCTTTACAATTTAATTATTTTCCATATGATTATTTTTAAATTGGGAAATAAGCATATACAAGTTAATTGTTTTGAAGCACCAAGGGTCAGCTCAATTGCTCTTAATGCTAGATGTGCATACTCTCCCCCAAAGTTGGGGAGGCCATATGTTCGACTGTCATGCTCCTTGGGGATACATTTTACCCCACTTACCATCCATGGATCATGGGAAAGTATTTGGTCGGTTTTCCACAAAGATTTCTTCAGAAAACCGTTAATTGTTTTGAAATGTTTATCAAGAAATAATTTTCCAACACATCTCATCTAGTAAATGTATGAAAAGGAATAAATACATTTAAGAGTGGCTCTTGTCATGTTATTCAAGAACACACAAATAATGAAATTAACATGTGTAACATTGTACATATCACAAATACCAAAACATTTTAGGAGATGTGGTCAATATCCTTTGAACCATCCCCAATGGAAGTAGGAAGTTTGAGATGGATGTTGGGGAGTAGAGTTACATTTCATTGCAATCCCAAAAGGATGTATCCAATCCATATATGTATTTGGGGAGGATCCTTGGGCTTAACAATAATATGGACCTAAGGAAGACATAACACATGGGGAATGGCAGGGGACTATAAAGAAGGTGAAGTTACATGTTTTCATACTAGACTTAATGGGGAGGATAGACTTATAGGGTTAATAGAATTGTTGATTGAATTCCCCATCTAATAGAGGTTTTCTTCAGAACTAGAAAATAATTCTTCCTCTATACATGATTAATAACTCCTACATGTCCTTCTAGGATGATAAATATTCATCTGATTTTGATATAAATATAACATTCTCCCTAGTATGGTCACCATTTTATTGAAGATTTATTACTAATTGAGGAGAGTAGCAAAATAGGTAAAACCTAAGGGTTCGAATGGGGTATGGAAATTTGTCGTTTGGCCATAAGGATTGTACTTCCAATGAATTACACAATCTTATATGTAGTTCTTTAAAATCACATGACCATCCTCATCACACACAATCACACACACAAACAAAATTGTTAGGATATTTAGACACTCAAGAGTTTGTTAAGATCAACTTGTTCTAATGTGTCTTTAGGTAAAAGTGTGTTTCTTAGTGTGTTACTTTAGTATGCATTTGTAGTTATGTAATCTGACAATCACGATATGTTCTAGACATAGACTGATCCCACAATTCATATTCTCCTTGATCTTAAAGAGAATGGAGGGTCATTTGCTTAGTATTGATTGTGAGAATCTCTCTTGTAAAATATTTTTCTTTTGCATTAATATATTGCCTCACATGGCCACGTTGGTTGGGGTTGTAGACTGTTTTCCTTTTCAAGGGATTTAACCACATAAAAACATTGGTGTTATGATACTTGATATTTGATAGTTGATTTGGTTGTATGCGCGATTACTGAAGGTGTCCATCTTATGTGGGAATATCTTGTTTTTTCAAACATGGTATTAGAGCTCGTTTGAAGTCCCGCTCCAATTGTTGATAGAGATCTTGAACATTTGTTGCCGCACTTCTGGGATAAGCAAACTATTCCATTGCGTCTAGAGCACTGCTTTCATTTGGAAAAAAAAAATGTTTCACTTGAAAACGTTTATGTTTTCCCTAGATACGACCATTTTTGTTAGATCTAGAGGTATAAACTCAAAATACACTGTTTTAAAATATTTTTACAGAGTTAATATTTCAGTTTTTCTATTTTTATTCCTAGTTTGCTAGTTTTTCTGGTCTACGTATGTTCTTTGTCACGCGCTCTGTGTAATATCGCTAAATTATAAATAGAGTGGAAAGTATTTTCATTTATGTGTATACGTTTTTCTATGCGCTTTATGTGGGTTCAACAAATCAAAAATAAAGAGAAAACATGCATTTTCTGGGAAGCTAACCGAGATATAACTCCATTATTGTTGAGATTTGGAAATTAGTTTTTTGAAAAATCATTTTTTTGTACATAGTCGTGTTGAAGTATTTTTCAAGAAAAAACAAGGGTTTTGGGGGTAAGAACCACTGTTGAATATATCGCTGTTATATCGGATATGTCGGATATGTCACCGACATTTTCCCTTGGTTGAAACTTTCCCCCAAAAATTTCGCGACACTTGCGAAACTTTAAAAGTGTCGTGACACATTCATTACCTCACGACATTTTCCCAATGTGTCGCAGGTTGATAGAATATGTCGGCCTGCTGAGGTTTTTGTGGATAAAGTGCGCGTGAGTGGGGTTTTAGAGGCCGCGAGTGCCTTCTTTTGCTCATTATTTCATTTGTGAAGTGTGAGAGAGCTAGAGAGGTGTGAGGAAAGCCATCATGCATCTATTCAAGGAGGAGAAAGCCAAGGATCTTGCTTCCATTACCGCCAACAAAGAGATCAAGATTTCCAAGTATGATAAAAAATGTTTTTCTTTTATTTGTTTGAAGTTTGAACTTGAAGATTTGAACTTTGTTTTTAAATTTTTTAGAGTTAGGCTAGGGTTTGCAATGTGCCTCTTCTTGTTGTTTTTGAATGGAAGATTCAATCATTCTAATTCATCTATCTCTTATTATTTAACCTTTGCATTATCGTGTGTTTTTTTTGTGCCATAGGTTTAATATTTTCATCTAAAGAAAATGTCGAAGGCATTGGATCCAATGTGGGTGTATGGTGAACCAGTGCAACTTCCTAATAGACAATTATTGACATGCAATCTTTGCGACAAAAGGATTTTTGCAGGAATTAGCCGCTTAAAATACCACCTTGCCAAAATCCCTAGGTTTGATGTGGATCCTTTTCCAAACAGTACCTCAGAAATTATGCATATTGCAAACCAATCACTCATTGATATGGCTAATAAGAGGGATGCGACCAAGGCTCACAAAAAACAACTTTCACATTCCATTACAAATAGATACACTGGAACAAGTGCCTCTGAGGGGGGACTAGTACGACAATCCCACTCCTCAGCCACAGGTCTCTCAACATTTGCAATCCCCTCAACTTCTGTAGCCCCCTCATCAACCTCATCTTACTTTGTGATGAGGTCAACACCTGGGGGGAAACCTTCTATTCGGTCATTGATTAAAAGAAAAGAAACGAAGCAGGCTAACAAGCTTGTGGCCAAATGTTTTCTTTGGAGCGATATACCTTTTAAAACTGCCAATAACCCCTTCTACCATTCCATGTTTGAATTTGCTACAATTGTTGGCACGGGGTATAGGGGCCCTTCTGTTATCTCTCAAAATGAATCAATCAATTTGTTCCATTTTGTAGGTGATAACATGGTCATAAATTAGGGTTCTATATAAATTTTTAGAATTTAGAAGTGTCAAAACATAGGATTTAAGATGTTATCCTAGAAATAAATCGATCCTCAAAAGGTCTTTTCAAAAAATCAAGAAAAATATTTTCAACAACTAACATCTGTTTTGAAGTTGAAGTTAGCTGGTGAAAGCCTCAGGTTTCAACGACTAAAGTGTACTCCTAGCAGCAAGCAAGCCAGTGAAAGTGTTAACATGGGTTTTCCTCCAACGACTCCAGAAACCGAAAAAGGATACGCTAGACACATGTCATACAATCATCATGGCGAGCTAATGGAAGCAAATGTGTGGTGACACCTTTTCATCACGTTCTAGTAGGACATCATGATAGTTTGTGCTCACGTATTTTGTGCGGCAAACAGAGGAGGGTTTGAGGAGGTGACGAACTCTTAATCATTATTGCAACCAGAGGATAAAGTACCAGATATCTGATGACATCAAATCAAATCATCATTCTTTATTTTAAACTCATGGTGTTAAAAAAATCTATTATGGGGTTTCATATTTCAAATGATAACACAGGGTCTTTTTCACCAGGGCCAACCCTTTTTCTTATTAAGAATATTACTGTGTCAACCATGTACAAATTAACTGGTGATTAAGTTGCAGATGGAAAGGAAGTAAGGAGGACTACTTCTGAGGAAAGAATTAGACAATTTATCCTTTTTGTAGTCTTATCCAGAGGTGCAGAAGCGTTTCTTAGGCGCAGGTTGTATGAGATATGTGGAAAAGTTGCAGGAGGGCTATCACCAGGCGATATCAGAGACTTTTGCAAAGTCATACGATGGAAAGAAAGCTACAGTGGGTTCTCTGGAACTGATAGTTGATGAAGCTGCCATCGCTTCAGCAACTGGCTTGCCCAGAACAAGCCAAAGTTGGTTTGAAACAACAATGACCAAAAATTTGGATTTTAGATCATACCTCAAGACATAATTCCGAAGTATAACCTGGAAGAAAAGTATCCCTATTTCTTACCTTGAAGAGGAATGGCAAGTTCTTTTCAAGGGAATTCAACTATATATAACCTCAGAGGGTAGGTATGACAAGTTGATGTTATATCACTTTAGACTCCTAGATCACTTCACAGGGAAGGTCCTTCTAAATTTGCCTTTCTTTCTTCATAAAAGCCTAACAAAAGTGTGTAATAGGATCAAAGCCGAACCATTCAGCATAAAAAAATTCCCTTTGTCATTATGGCCTGATTAAAATGATCATCTTGGAAGAATTGAGACAGAGAGAAAGAAATTGGCAACACTTTATCTTCTAGGAAGGTTTTGAGACCCAAACTCAGCTTATAAATGAAAAGAAGAAAGCAGGAAAGAAGCAACAAACCCCTCAGAGTAGCTCAAAGAGAAGGAGAGCTCTTCCAAAGTCACCATAAGAGAAAAAGTCTAGCATGAAGCCCAAGAAAGTTAAAAAGAAACTAGATTTCAAAACAAACCCTGAGCAATCCACAGTAAAGAAGGTTAATGTTCTAAATCTGCCATACATAGATTCAGACACAGAACCAGAAAAAGATGATGAAAGTCCAGCCATCAAAAGTACAGAGCACTCCATGGAACCTGCATAAGATTTTGAAGTTTTTACTTCCAAAGATGATGGTGAAACCTCAAGAAATAAGAAATCAAAGAAATCACAGAAGATTAAGGAGCTGAAAGAGGTAATAACACAGTAGGAGGTTCTAGAAAGGGTGATAAAGGCAAGATATAAAGCTTTATCAGAGAATTTTTCAAAGACCAATGCACCTTTTGAGAAACTGGCACGTGAAAGTATAAAGGATAAGAAGGAGACGAAAAAGATCACAAAGGATTATAATAGCTTATGGTGGCTAGCTAAGCACCTGAAGAGGAAAATAAAAATGTTGAAGGAAAAAATTACCACACATCCAGGTCTACAGGTGCTGGCACAGGTTGCTGTAAATCTACAGGGAGATTAATCAAATAAACAATGATTTTTTTTATTTTGAACACGAAAGGTTTTCCTTTTTACTAAAACAGAGTTTTCACCAGCACAGAAGGCACAATTATAACAAATTAGCTGTTGAAAAGCAGAGCTTTCATCAGCTAATTAGGAAA
Source organism: Picea sitchensis (assembly GCA_010110895.2). NCBI lineage: Eukaryota > Viridiplantae > Streptophyta > Pinopsida > Pinales > Pinaceae > Picea > Picea sitchensis. The sequence goes on along the minus strand of SNQJ01S0005810.1, from coordinate 158,238 downwards.
TCCTAAGGCAAAATAGCTGGTGAAACCACAGAGTAAGAATTTTGAAGACTTGAGCTCAAACAT
>SNQJ01S0005810.1:135170-145585 GCA_010110895.2 Picea sitchensis | reverse complement strand
GTTGGGACTGGGAGGCAACACACTTTTCCTTCCACCTCATCCCCATCACTTACCACCTCAGATGTAGCATCTGGAGCAGCTGGAGCTTCCACTCCAAGCTCATCTAGAGTACCTCCACGACCACCTACTGCTTCCAGAGGAAAATTGGTGCCCTTTACCCATAAAAGGGCTAGAGCAGGAGCAACATGACATAGAGGGAATCAATGATTTGAATTTTGGATTCCTATGATCTATCATTTTCATTTTATCATGTAATATTTAGTGTCTAGATGCCTCATGATGATTCATCTCATGTATACATTTATTTTGATCATTTGATGTGATTTTGTATCTACTATCATCCTATCAGGAACATGTTTCAGAATTTTTAGTTTAGTAACGATATGTGACCACTTGACATCTTATAGATCTTATTTATTGGTTGTATTTTCATATTTATGTAGCAAAGTGTTTATTTGATGTTGTTGCTGCTTTACAAGTTGAAAAAATGAGTGTTTTTGTATTTTTTTGAGGTCTTGTGACATTACATTTTTCGACATATTCCGACATTTTCCGCTGATGTCACCGAGAAGTTATATTTTGGACCCTCTCCGACACTTTCCATGACACGACATATACAACATTGGTAAGAACACATTTCAAGGAAAAAAAAGAAGAAGACGAAGCCCCCCTCTTCCTTCATTAAAATTGTTATATATATTGCACTAGTTCACTTGGTTGAAAGGTGCTTTATTTAATAGGATGCCTTGAGTTCAAGTCTCTCTTTTTTAAGTTACTTGTTGAAAAAGTTTATGCAAACTTGAGTTATCTCATAATTTTACTGTAAAGTGCATTTCACTTCGGTTATAAAAGTAAATCACTATAAAATAACTTTAATATTCTTTTTTTGAAATTACTTTTTGCATCCAACTTTAATTTATAAAGTAACTTCATTGTAAAAGTGGTTTCCATTTATTCTACAAAATTGGGTCACTTCTTAAATAAATTATTTGTAAAAGTGACCATATAGGAAAAGATAAGAGGGGATTTTTTTTTTACTCAACCACCTCATTGTGCATCCATCACCATGTGGCCCAACTTCTACCTGACACATGGCACCATGGCTACTGTTTATGCCTTTTTTAAAAAGGGAATAAATTTCACATCCGAAGTCCATTTTCAGTGCCGTATTTTTTTAAACAACTTATTTTTTCAAGAGTTTTCCATCCACATAGTCAGTTTCAACTTTTAAATCCATATTATATGTACATTTTAATATGGCTTCTCCAATTGAGATTTTTCTTTCCAGTACCAACTACTTCTCATGGAAATCCCATATGGAGGATGTACTAAGAAGTGAATGATTGTACCATATTACCTTGGGAAAAGAACATGCCCCCACTAATGCCAAAAATAAATTCATATGGGATAGTAAAAGAGATTAAGCACGTGGATTAATCAGAATGACCATCTCTCCTAATTTACGGTTTCACCTTCAAGGAATCGATTACTCGGATGAAGCCTGGCTAAGCTAGAAGCCGTATTTGGTAAAAACAATGTGATTCGAGCCCACTAGATTGAAAATAAATTAATTACCTTAAGTCACAATGATTTCCCTTTCATGGAAGATTATTTTTATAAGTTCAAAACACCTAGAATTTTACTTCAATATTGTAACATAGATTTGAACGATGATCGATGCATATATGTTATTCTTGCTAATATTGGTAGTGCATATTCTATCTTTGTATCTATTCCACTAGAGAAGCTCTAAGGGGTGCTTACCAAGCTTCCACTCTTCATTCCTTTTATGACTATCTAATTAGAGAGCAAGATAAGCTCTTGCAACTTGGAGTGATCAACACTACATGTACATCAAACAAAGTCTTAGTGTCCCAATAGAAAGACAAAACCAAGCATCCAAAGAAGCAACATCCTCACAACAACAAGCAAAACAAGGATCCCAAATCCTCTCAGATAGCTTCTATTCCTAATGGTAACAAAATACCAAAATAAAAAAGTAAGAAGATCGATAGACATTGCAATTTTTGTGGGTGAGATGGTTATCTCAAGTCTAAATGTTTTAAAAAGATGGAGGCCTTATAAACAACAATGAAGAAGCACACCATCAATGTTGATTCTTCTTCTTCTAACTCTTCTTCTCATTGACATGCACTTTCTACTTTTGTTTTTTCCTTCAATATAACATCTAATTCTTCTGATGAGTGGATTATTGATTCTGGAGTATCTTATCATACGGCTAAGGATAAAGCCATTTTTTCTACTCTTAGTGAATGTAACACCAAAAAATTATTTGTTGGTGATGATAGATATCTTAATGTTTTAGGGTCTAGAACAATTCAAGTAGACAATGGTCATTTCAAGGATGTATTATGTGTTTCAAGTCTTTCCTACAACCACTTATCAATATATTAGATCACTCATTTAGGTGAAGGTAAAACAATAGACTTTTCACCTCACCAAGTTGTAATCAAGGATTTAAAATATCCTAAGCATGTCCTAGCAATTGCAATTGTTGATGATATTTCCAGGTTGTACAAATTTCACAACTTTGAGTCATCATATTTTCCATTAGTTTTTGTTGCTCATAGTGATTACTTTAGAAAAATTTGGCATGATCAGTTTGGTCGTTTAAACTATCGCTCATTATAACAACTATGTAATCAAAATATGGTGACTATTATTCCTTTTGTTTCTTCCAGAGATGGTGTTTGTGTTGATTATGTTCTTAGCAAACATCATCAGGACAATTATGACAAACGTGCCTCTTGGCACACTTCAACCCTTTTGTAGCTTGCTCATAGTGATTTGTTTGGCCCAATTTCTTCTCCTTCTTTCTTTGGGTGCAAGTACTTATTAACTTTAATTGTTGACTTCTCTAGATGCACTTGTGTTTACTTATTAAAACTTAAGAGTGAAGTTTTTGACATTTTTTTTTGCCTACAAGGCCCTTGTAGAAAAACAAGATGGACATCAAATACTTAAGTTAAGAGCAGATAATGACAACAAATATGTGAACATATTACATAGGGAATTCAAATACAACATGTTGTTCCATATACACCACAACAAAATGGTGTTGCTAAGAGAAATAATCACACATTAAAGGAAATGGCTAATTGTATGATTCGATCTAAAGGATTAAGTCTTCATTATTAGGCGAAAACCATCAATTCTTATAATTACATAGTAAATCATACTCCCACAAAGACTTTAAAAAATTTAACATTGAAAGAAGCATGGACAAAAAATAATCCATATGTAAGCCACCTTCATGTATTTGGTAATGAATCATGGACTTGCATTCTTGATGAAAAAAGGAAATCATTACAGCCTAAAAAGAGAAGTGCATTTTTGTTGGATATTTTGAAGATGTCAAAGGTTGGCGGCTTCTTAAACCTCATTCCAATGAAATAATTATTAGAAGAGATGTTAAATTTGATGAAAACTTCTTAGCCTGTGAGCCTAATTCAACACTTGTGCCATCTTTGGCTTGCGAGCCATCTTTGGTGTTTGTGCCATCTTCTATTCCTATTCTGGTTTCTTCTTTAGATGATGAAAATGAGGATGGAAATCCACCTCCGCTTGCTCAAATTCCTCTAGATGAGTATATTGAACATGAACTTGTACCAACACCATCGCTTCCCATATAGGTTCGTTCAACATGAGAAGCAATTGGTGATCTTGTCAGTGATCCTAGAGATCAATGTTAGACATGTTTATAGTTCCTATGAGCCTTCTCTCTTTTGGATTAGGTTTTAGAGACTCATGATCCAGGCACATTTTCAGAAGCTTCTGGCCATTCATATTGGAACATAGCCATGAATGAAGAATATCATTACTTAATGGCGAACGATACTTGGGATGTTGTACCTCTTCCAAAAGAAATAAAACTTGTCAGATGTAAATGGGTGTATAGAAGTAAGTAGGAATCAGATGAAATTGTTGAAAGACATAAGGCCTGGTTAGTTGTCAAAGGATTCTCTCAAGTTGAAGGAATTGACTACAATGAAACCTTTTCCCCCACAACCAAAATGAATTCCATCCACCTTGTTCAAGCCCTTGATACCTCACATAAATGGTAGGTCCATTAGATGGATGTTAAATTCACCTTCTTGCATGGCGTTTTGCAAGAAAAAATGTACATGGAACAACCTCATGGCTATGTTCAGAATCAATCCAAACTTGTATGTTTCCTTAAGAATTCTCTCTATGGTCTTAAGCAATCTCCTCGAGTTTGGTACAAAAAAATGGACATCTTTCTGATTGACACTAAATTTTCTAGATGTCATTATGACCCTAATGTCTATACCAAGAAAGTAGGAATCCATCTCATAATACTTGTTTTTTTATGTCGATGACCTTATCCTTATTGCTAGTGATCCTAAACTTTTAACCCATGTGAAATCCAACCTTAAGAATAATTTTGAAATGATAGACTTAGGCTATTTTCATTATTTCCTTGGCCTCCAAGTATTGCAAACTAAGGAAGGTATTTCCCTTCCTCAGTCTAAGTATGCATGCTAAGTATGCATGTGAATTTCTCGCCTATTTTACATGGAACATTTTAAACTATCCGCTTCTCCCTTCTATTATGGAGTCAAACTTGCTTCCATCTATACTACTCCCAAAGTCAATTTTACTTTGTACCACTAGTTAGTTGGTAGCCTTTTATATTTGACTCATACCTGACTTGATATTTCCTTTGCCATTGGTCTTATTTCCCAATATATGAAAACACCCCATCAAATCCATTGGAATATATTTCAATTTGGAATACATTACAGTTCACGGGGGACTCCTTTGTTGATTGGTTTCACCGATTCATATTGGGCTGACGACCCTAATGACCAAAATTCTACTATAAGTTATGTTTTTAGCCTTGGTTTTGACCCTGTCACTTAGGCTTTTAAGAAACAACATGTTATTGCTCTTTCTTTAGTAGAAGCATAGTACTAAGTAGCGGTTAATGGAAGTCAAGAAGCCTTATGGCTTTGACAGATTGTAATATCCCAGATTGTAATGCTGCTAATCTGATAAGTCTGTTTTCTGACTTGATACATTGGAGGTTTTTGGATGCGTTTAAGCTGCGGTTTTGTACATATTTGTTGTTTTTCGCATGTGTGTGTAGATAATTAATTGTTTACAACATCTAAATGAGCATACAAATAGTAAATGAGACAAAAGACTGCAAACCATATATTATGATATTTTTGTAGTTTACAATGCCGTATGCAGATGAATAAAATAAATCACTCGGCTAGATCAATGAAAAAAGGATATTAGTTGGAATAAAATAAGAAAACTAAAACAATAATTCCCGGTACTATAAGAATGCTGCGGGATCAATGGATGAGTTGTAATATCTGCTACAATCTACAACACCTCATACAACAACTGCTGCAAGACTGGAAAGTTCGCCCTGCTGGCTAAATTCCTTGGATCTGCCTAGAAACTGTCCCAAACAGTGCGCCATGCTCTCTCACTTAGTCCTGGTGACTGACAGGATGACAATCGGCCCTCTGCTGATATGTCTGGACCCCAGATGGATTCCCTTGGGGAAATGCACCCCCTCTACTGCTGTAAACTGTGCCCTAGTGATTCCCCCGTCATAATCGGCTGATAAGGGTCTCAAACTGAGCACCCTAGGATCCTATGAAATGGGTCGGAAGGATTTCCATGGATTTGATATGATGATCTCTAGGGAATCCTGAATGTGTCCTCCCCAACTACTGCACCCTCAATGGTTGAGAAATGTGCCCAAGATTATTTCTTTGTCGGAATCTGACGTGAAACTAGGCAATAGAAGCGTCCTTCCCTCCTCTCAACTAGGTTAGAGGGGAATCCATGGATTTTCCTTGGCTGGGACAAGTTGATTCACTGCTGCTAATAATATGTGCCCTCTCCCTAGACAAGTGCACCCTCACTGCTGCAACTGGACAATTTCCATTGAAGTACGATGGAAGATCTGGATGATCTTCCCGGTGACTAGGGTGTGTCTCTCAACACTGAAATCAACCTCTGGGTGGCTTCCTCTTGGAATCCACAATCTCTCTCCTGAGATGCGCCTCTCTCCTCAACTAACAAGTCATAATCCTAAATTAGGTCACTTTACCCTTTCTTTATAGCTTCCCAAAACCCTAATTCATTGTTGACCTATTTTTAGCTCATCTGTTCTATTTTTAGCTCACTTTGACTCAAAAGCACTTTTAGTCACTTTTATCTGAATGTTACTTTCGAATTATAACACCCTCGGCTGAAGTGACCTCTAGTAGCCCTGTTTACTCCTGTATGGTCCTGGCTATAGTCTAACGGGGTTGTTTAGACCATTAAGTCTCCTCTCTAGAGCTCCTATTTGGAAAGGGACATTACACAAATCCTTTCAAAGTTTGGATTCCAGTAGCAACATCTTACTAGCCTTTGGTGCAATAACCAAAGTTCCATCAAGATCGATAAAGATCCAGTTAAACATCAACAAACAGATTTAGCTGCACACGCACTTCATCAGAAAGCTCATTCATGATCGAGTTATTGAAGTACTCTTTTTCCCTATAGATTATCGATTTGTAGAAATTTTCATAAAGTCCCTTACAGAAGCAAAGTTTTCCAAACTTTGATCTATGTTAGGAGTTTAAGAAGTTGTCATTAAGGGGGGATTGGCTCTATTGCCTCATTTGGTCTTCTGTTGTATCACCTTCATAAATCCTTCAATCCTACCCCCAGTTGTTCTTAAAGGGGGATGTTAGGATATTTAAACACTTAGGAGTTAGTTAAAATCAACGTGGTCTAATAAGATTTCCATTTTATTTCCTTAATAAAATTTGTTTACTATAATAAAAACACAAAAAAATACGAAAAACACTAACACCATTTTATTTTAATATATTTATAATTTATCATTATTGTTGAGCTTTATAAGTCTCATTCATTGTTTTCTTCTATCTAGTTTAATTTTTGTTCTTCACAAACTATAAAAACATAAAAATTATATACTAGAAATGGAAAATATTTATTGCAAGAAGGAAATTTCTAAGTTTTGTTTTATGCAAAGAACCCTTTTGCACCTTTACTTTTTTATTTGCATATATCTCTATATATTATAATAATTATTCTAATTATAATTATAAATATAATCATATTACCACTTTTATATAAAGTGTAATATAATCACTTTTATCTATTTTATATAGATATCAAAGTCATGTAAACATTGATTGTGAAAAGGGTTTAATAAACTTAATCCAATAATACTCTTCCATGATAGGAAATGTTGGTCGTGATATTTTTTCACAACAAAGGGGATGCTCCTATAATTATTCCTCCGACGACTTCAATAATATATTGACTTACCATATTTGAGGTTGAGATCATCAATTCTTTTATGCCTATGATATGAGTTTACTACACGATGTCACGGAGTAACCAAGGTGTCTTTTAGCTCTATTAGAAACCACATTGTCTAAAAACTCAATTTTGGTGGGATGAGGACTAGATGACTTAGGGTGAGTGTGTACATATGCAATTAATCATGAGTATGGAGGTTTAGTGAATTGTTTCAATTTTTTTCTCATGCTATATATTGACTTCTCACAAATTATTTGTAAGCACATAATTGGGAATGTTTCTATGTTTCCTTATGAAAAAGATATTTCAATGTTCTATTATGAAAAAGATATTTCAATGTTCTATTGGGTATATTACAATTCACCAATAATTAAGTGGGAGGTTTTCAAAGACTTTGTTAAGTTTTAGTTTTATCCTATAGGGTATGAAAATGAGAAAATAATTTATTAGCATTTCTATTGAAAAAAAATTCAAGAAGTGTACAACAATACATTATCAAGTCAAGAAAATAGGGTTATTCAATTGGGAATATCTTCCAAGAACTCAAAGGTGCATATCAAGTACTTAGGTGGTCTACACATTGATTTAAGGAGGAAGGTTATAGTCTTAAAGCCTAATTCTATTGACCAAGTCTATATGAAAGCATAAAATCTACAAATGGACATGAAAAAAAAATACAATTAGGTGGTTCAAAAAGCAGTAGACTAGCATGGCTCTTCCAAGGAGGGAAAGAAGTGGAAGAGAAAGGAAAGAAAAATACCATCTCTATGCATGAATGCAAAATTTCGACTAACAACTATGACCACTATGATAAACATGGTCACACCAAAGAAAAATGATAGAAGCTACACCTTAAGTTGAATCCAAGGAATCATAAAAATGATCAACGCAAGAAAAAGAACATGCTAGAGATGGCTTTGCAAAACCAAATAGAGAGAAACTCATATGCAGACACAAATATTATTTGTACTATAGTGTAGAGGGAGGTAAACATGAACAACCTCCCTTAGAGCGAAGCAGAGGAAACAACCAAACTCATCCATATAAAAATACAAGTCAAGAAGGCAAAGGTGGATGCTCTAGTTGACTATGGGATAACTTCATTGTAGAGGATCTAGTATGTATGTTTGGACTCAAAGTACATGACCATCCTTGTTTATACCTAATGGGATGGAAAATAATGATGTAAAGCTAAGAGTTACTATTCAATGTAAGATAATGTATTTTCAATTAGTGTAAATTACATTGATGAAGTGGAGATAGTTGTAGTGTCGTTTGATGTATGTGGTATATTGTTTGGCACATGAGGGATGATATGTTCATGAGGAGGGAAACATAATATTGCTTGGTCAAGGATGGAAAATAGTTCATCATCAATGCACACAAAGGTAAACCAAATATATCTCTAGTAAGAGTCAACCAATCCAAGAAACTAATTAGATCAAGTAGGAAGTTTGTATTTCTCTTATTGAGACAAAATAAACAAGGAGATTAATTAGTAGAAGTGGAGGGATATCTAAAGATATGTAAAAAGATATCTCTAGTAAGAGCCAACCAAGCCAATAAACTAATTAGCTCAAGTAGGAAGTTTGTGTTTCTCTTATTGAGACAAAATAAACAAGGAGATTAATTAGTAGAATTGGAGGCATATCTAGAGATTTGTTAAAAAGAGCATAAGAACTAGTGGGAGAAGCTTGTACATACAGAGAAAAAAGTAAAACTAATACCCAAAATATCCATCGCCAAACATTGGACTCTGTAAACAATGCATACTAGAAGCAAATGAAACCATTGTCTCCACTATTGGAGAAGGGAGTTAATACTTCGCCTTGTGGGTCACCCGTCATTACAGTATTCATGAAGGATGAAATTTTAAGAATGTTTATTGGCTACAAATCTCATAACAAATTCACTCTCAAGAGTTGATACTCGTTGCTTTGGATTGATGACTTATTGGACTAGTGACAACCTAAATACTTCACTAAACTAGACCTTAAATCATGATACCACTAGGTGTGATTCAAAGAATAAGACACCTAGAAGACCATATTCAACATAAGACAAAGTCAATATGAGCATGGTTGGTAATAATTCCTTCTGGTTTATGGATTGCACCAATGACATTTATGTGTTTAATGAATGGTATATTACATCCCTTCTTAGATTAATTTGTAGTAGTGTATCTATAATAGTTTTACCTTCCATATAAAACATAGCACTAGAAGCACAATGAGAATTAGCAAAATATTGGTTTTGTAGAGTAGGTTCTAGACTTTAAGTGAAACTACCAGGCAAGGCCAAAAGCCTAAACAAATGAGGAGGTATGATCCGAAATTTATCACTATGTATTTTTTTAACCATTTCATAGCTTTTGGAGTGGAAAATCAAAGTTATGGCCTCATTGGGCCCATTTTAGGGGTTGATCTTTAGTAATTTAGTGTGGTGAAACTTCCTAAGCTCCCTTTGACATTAAATGAGCATTTATACCCCAATTGTTTTTTCAAACCTAGTTCTCAATGCCTCAATGTTGTTCTACTCATTGAGAGATTTATAGCAGTGAAAAGAGCACCTCAATTGGACATCATACAAAGGAGTTATTCCTCCAACAAGTTGACATATGATTTGACCTCTGTAACACCCTCTCTTGCATGAACTTACAATTCATATTTATAAATGATTTTTGGGTTAATTTCGTTTTGTTTTGATAAGAGCTATGTTGCTATATGAATCCGATAAGGGATGAGTTCTCTATAATTTTTTGTACATGATATTGATTATAATTTCATGTGAGTGTATATTGTTAACAATGAACGTGAATGATGTAAGGAATTACCATGCCTTGGGATGAATGATGTACTATGATTACTTTCAAATATTTTGTTTTGTGGATGTGATTTGTTTTTGGAAATTTGTAACCATGTCAATTGAATTACTAATGTTGTGACCCAATAAACCTCTAGAGGGGAACAATGCACCTCAATATATACATATATACATATATACATATATACACATACACACATATACATATACATATACATATACATATACATATACATATACATATACAT
>SNQJ01S0005810.1:104457-114735 GCA_010110895.2 Picea sitchensis | reverse complement strand
TGAGGAAAGTGAAGAAAAGAAGGCTAGAATTCAAAGAAGGATAAATTCTTTTGATGATGCTTTCTAAGGTATGTTTTTTTCAGGTCATCTCACCATTTATGCAATAACCTTTTTTTATAGAATGAGTCAAACCATGAAATTGATATGAAATTGAGGAAGCATATCCAAATATCTGTGGTAAAAAATTCATCTTGTGGGTTGTTGTATTTGTGGAATTACACTCCGTGGAAAATAGGGTTTGTGGTTAGTCTTGAAACTAGTCAAAAACAAGTGTTTCGGGTAAAAATGTCATAACTTCTTCATAACAGATCCAAATTCAGTAAGACCAAATTCTGTTGGTTAGAGTACAGTATTTAGTATGCTTTGTAACAGTTATAGATAAATTCAACAAATATTCCATTCGGGGCACGCTCTACAAGGTTGCTGTCTAGAATAAACCAAAATTCAACAAGGTGTGCCATTTTTACCATAACTCATTTTCTAAGAGGTTTCAAGTAGTGACACCTGGAAGAATTGCATAAAACACACTGAAGAACATTGTGTATCAGTTTCATATCTTTATTCATTATAGGTACAAAGTTATGATTATTTCAAGTTAGGGTTGTTGACTAATCCAAAATGTTTGATGAAAATGATAGTCTCTTGTTGTTAAAGTTAAGGAAGGTTTGCAGGTATGTGATCATATACACTAGGTATATTACAGAGTTACAAATCATATTTGGATTATGAAATTGATGAGGGATTTTGGTTGAGGTACAAGTTGGGTACATGCTTGAGACAAGTAGTTGATGAGTTGGCACATACATGAGGTGTATAGTTGATGATGTTGGTACATAGTTGATGAGTACTTGACACATGATTGTTACATACATGGTACATAGTTGGTTGTACTTGTTTATGGTACAGTTTGATTACAGATTGTTTGGTACAGGTTGGTGCATGGTTGATGCACTTGTTTATGGTACATGTTGATTACAGGTTGAGGTACAAGTTGATGCATGGTTTATGCATGGTTCAGGTTTATTGGTACATGTTTACAGCGGTATATCTCACAGTGATAGTGTGACAGTGGTTCCATCATTCTACTTTTAATTCAGGGCGGTTGGACGAGGCAAGGACAGGTGGTTGTAGCCACCTTCCGGTTGTAGCCAGAGAACATAGGGGGTTGTAGCCTCCTTCCGGTTGTAGCTAGAGAATTGGGTAGTTGGAGCTTCCCTCAGGTTGTAGCCTAAGAAACTAGGGGGTTGGAGCCTCCTTCCAGTTGCAGCTGGAAAACAAGAAAAGTTGGTGCTTCCAATGAATGTAATTCTTCAAGACATATAAGATAAAGCATTCCATGGTTTTCTCCCGATTTGGGTTTCCACGTAAAACACTGGTGTAGTGTGTATGTGTGTGATTGTTCATTTCTTATTGCTCATTATTGGATAATAATTCTACGTTGATATAACACTTGGATTTTTTGGAGAAAAAAGATTATAATTACGCTATTACTGATTCACCCCCCCTCTCAGTAATCCAACAATTTTTGAATCTAAGAAAACAAAGGGGTTTTTGCATGAGGGGGTGAGGTGTCAATATGGAGAAAGGTTATAAATATAAGGGGGAATGGATATGGAATAAGAACATAGAAGATGAGGAGAAGTTCCACCGAATTGTTTCACAGAGGGAGACTTCACTAAAATCTTAAGTCCCGTGGATTGGGGTTTTAATTCAGAGAGTCTTATGGGAAGACGTTTCCGTTGAGAAAGGCTGGGAGGTTAAACAATTGGAATTATGTGAGTTGACATTGGTAAGAAACGAGAGATTGAAAATAGATCTGAGATTTGAAGGGCATTACTCTCTACATGTATAAATTTCATTTTATTTTTCATTCATTTAAATTGAAAAATAAATAGTTTGGTAGATGTAAATAATGTAGAAGCTTTGGAAAATTAATATGAATTGATTTTAGAAAAACAAATTTAACATTTATTGGAATGGAGTGGACTTTGGGACATTAATATGAGTTGATTTTAGAAAAATAAATTTAACATTGATTGAGCTGCAGTGATTCCAAAAGGCTTGAGATAAATTTGGTACCTTGTATGGTATGTGAAAATATAGATTGTTAATCTCTTTGTTCTGATGTCTTAGCGTTGAAGAGGGGCTTGTTCATAAAGAGGAGGATTCTTCCATTAAAACCCCATGATATTGTAATAGTTTCTTGTTCTTTATTTTAAATGATAACTTGTATAATCGTTCAGATTTAGGAATTGCTTACAAGTTGTCGTTAACGTTATTAATATATTTTTGACTCTATTATCTGTACTTTGAATTTTCTTGAAATTTTAAAAGGAAAATATATAAATATTTCTTTTTATGACAGGAAAATAGAAAATTCATTCTTATGACAGGAAACTTACAATATATTCATGGTTGGATTGGTTGTTTTTTCCCCCAGCTATATGGTATATAATTTTACCTTATTTATATTGATTTTCCAGGATAATGTTCTTTAGGATCTCAGAAAACACAAAGGTATTTTATTTTGAGAAATAATTATGTGATTATTAATATTTTTATGCTTTCGTGGAAGTTGTTTTCATCTATTTTATCTCCGTAAAATGCTGTGATAATTATGCTCAGGTGTGAATGTGTAGATATATAGAAGTCGAGATTTACTATATTTTTCCATAACAATAATAGTGGTATTCAAACACTTATTCTATTGAGTGCAAAATTTTTATTTCTTCTGTTTGAACTCAAGAATGAAAAACATCTCTTTAATGAGTTAAACTATCTATACAAATAATATATATATATATATATATATATATATATATATATTCAAATGTTTTTGTGGTGGGAAACAAATTTATTATATAGGCTTTGATTTTTCTAAATTAATTTGTGAAATGTTAAGAAACGCGTTGATTGATATGTTGTGTGTTTTAAATTTATATAGACTTTGAAGGTCAAAATTTTCATCTTTTATTTAGGAGAGTAATAACATTTCTTAGTCTATAATCCGAATAAGACTTGTGTAATCTATAACCACAAATAAAAAACAAATGTTGTTGTGTAAATAACACGTGTGTTTTATAATAACTTGGATAATTACTTAAAACGATACTATTTTCCATATATAATAAATAACATGTGTATTTTATAACAATATGGAGAATTACCGAGATCAATGTTATATTCCATATAAATCCAATAATGTAAATTTTTTTCATTCTCATAATAGTCGTCCCAAACTTCTACGCCAATTCATAGGTTTTATCTTGCATGACTCAAATATAAATCAACACTTGCATGGAAGCTTGTGTGATAGAAATATTGTTAGGATATTTAGATACTTAGGAGTTAGTTAAGATCAACTTGTTCTATTGTGTCATTAGGTAAAAGTGTGTTTCTTTAGTATGCATTTGTAGCTAGTTAATCCGATGGTCATGATATGGTCATGACATAGAGTAATCCGATGGTTCGTATTCTCCTCGATCTTAACAACTACATTGATTTGTGTCTTAACACCCGATTGCTCCATGATCTATATTTAAAGATCATGGAGGGTCATTTTCTGATGATCAATTGTAATAAACTCTCTTTTAAATATCGCTGTAATATTTTCTTTTTCATTAATAAATTGCTCCAAGTGGCCACATTGGCTAGGGTCGTGGATGTTTCCCTATAGGGGTTTTACCATGTAAAAACATCGGTGTGTTGATATTTGATCTTGTTGTGTGAGTGGTTATTGAAGGTGTTCTTTCTCTATTGGAATACCTATGTTTTTGAACATGGTATCATAGCACATTTGAAGACCCGCTCCCGTTGTAGATCAAGATCTTGAAGTTGAGTTGCCACATATTTGGTTTTCTCTATTACTATACATTTTTGGGCTAAGAGGACTATTCCATTGCATTCGAAGCACTCATTTCATTCAGGAACATTTTTTGTTTCACTCAAAAAGGTTTCCATTTGCCCAAGATATGACCATTTCAGTCAGGTCCAAAGGTATAAAGCTCAAATACGCCCTTTTAAAATTTTTGCAGAGATAATATTTCGGTTTTATGTTTTTTATCTTTGGGTTGCTACTCTTTTTGATCCACGTATGATATTTTCCCTACGCTCTAGGAAATCTCAACAAATCATAAATAAAGTGGAAAAGGTTTTCTTATCTACATATGCTTGTTTCCATGCGCTTTGTGTGATCTCGGTAAATCATAAACAAAAAGAAAATTTGCATTTTCTGGGTAAGCTAACTGAGATCTAACCCTTGTTTTTGTCAAGAAGCGAATTTTTTTTCTTGTGTGGACATATTTTTTTATGAGCATACTCTCCAAGGTTGTCATTATCATCAACAACAAAAACAACAACCCCAATCCTCCTTCTAAACAATATAATATGTTTTGCACTAGCTCACTTGATTAAAAGTTGTTTTATTAAGTAAGAGGTCTTGAGTTCAAGTGTTTTTTTTTTTACTTTTTTGGAAAAAATTCATACATCAATTGTAAAATGCATTTCACTTAAGTTATAAAAGTGAATCACTATTAAATAACTTTAATATTTTATTTTAAGTTATTTTGCATGCAACTTTCATTTACAAAGTAACTTAATTGTAAAAGTGATTCTAGCTTGTTCTATAAAAGTGGGTCACTTTATAAGTAACTTATTTAAAAGTGACATTATAGGCATAGTTAGGAGGAACAACACCACATTGACCAACTTCATCTTGACACATGACTCTTTGGTTACCGTTTATGCCTTTTTTTCAAAAGGACATAACTTTCACATCCAAAGTTTGTTTTCTATACTTTTTGAGATCTTTCCATTTAGATCATCAATTTCATCTTTTTATGCATATTTTAATACATAATATCCTCATTATATTTTGCTTACTAGTACCAACTACTTCTCATGGAAATCCCATATGGAGGATGTGTTAAGAAGTAAATGATTGTACTGGATTACCTTGGGGAAAGAACTATAGCCCACTAATGATGAAAATAAATTCAAATGGTCCAATAAGAATGATGAAACGCGTGGACTAATCAACATGTCCATCTCTCATGATTTAAGATTTCACCTTCAAGTAATTGATGACCCTAATGATGCTTGGGCAAAGCTTGAAACTATGCTTGGTAAACAAAATATCATTCTAGCCCACCAGTTGGAGAATCAATTAACGACCTTAAGTCCAAATTATTTTCCTTGCATTGGAGATCACTTATCTAAGTTCAAAACACCTAGAATTTTATGTATATAATGCAAAATAGATCTGCCGGAAGATCAATGCATATATGTTATTCTTTCTAATCTTGGTAGTGCATATTCTATTTTTGGATCTACCTTTTATGCCACCAGAGAAGCTCTGGGAGTGTTTATAAAAAACCCTCTCTTGAGTCCTTTTTTGATGCTCCGATTCAAGAGCAAGATAAACTTCTACAACTTGGATTGATTAGCACTGTAGGTACATCCAACAAAGTCTTAGTGGCTCAGCAGAAAGATAAATACAAGAATCCCAGGTAGCAACGTCCTCACCACAACAACAAGCAAAACAAGGGTCCCAAATCCTCTTAGCCAACTTCAGCTCCTAATGGTGACAAATGAACAAATATAAAAGTAAAAATACTGACATACATTGCAACTTTTGTGGGAAAGATGGTCATGAGGAGTCCAATTTTTTTAAGAAGATGGCATCTTTGGAAGCAATGATGAAGAAACAAAACATCAATATTGATTCGACTAATTCTTATTCTTCTCATGGACATGCACTTTCTGCTTCAAGTTTCTCCTTCAATTCAACTTCTACTTCTTCTTATGATAAGTGGCTCATTGATTATGGAACATCTTATCATATAACCAAGGTTAAAGACATATTTTACACTCTTAATGAATGTAATACCAATAAAATATTTGTTGGTGATGATATATCTCTTAGTGTTGTACGTTCCAGAACATTTCAAGTAGATAATGGTTTTCAATGATGTATTATGTGTTCCAAGTATTTTCTGCAAGCTTCTATCAATGTATCAAATCACTCATTCAGGTGAAGATAAAATCGTAGAGTTTTTACCTCACCAAGTTGTAATCAAGAATCTAAAAGATCCTAAGCATGTTATCGCAATTTGAATTGTTGATGATATTACTAGGTTATACAAGTTTAACAACTTTGGGTCATCATCTTTTCCATCAGTTTTTGTTGCTCACAATGATGACTAGAGAAAACTTTGGAATGAGTGGTTTGGTCATCTAAACTATCGCTCATTGCAACAACTATGTAACAACAAATGGTGACTGGTCTTCCTCTTGTTTCTTACAGAGATGGTGTTTGTGTCGGTCGTGTTCTTGACAAACATCATTGTGACATTTTGAAAAATGTGCCTCTTGGCATGCCTCGACCCCTTTGCAGCTTGTTCATAGTGACTTGTGTGGTCCACTTTCTTCTCCTTGTTTTTCTAGGTGCAAGTATTTCTTAACTTTCATTGATGACTTTTCTAGACACACTTGGGTTTACTTCTTGAAACTTAAGAATAAAGTGTTTGACAAGTTTTTGGCCTACAAGGCCCTTGTAGAAAAAAAATATGGTCATCAACTTCAAAGGTTAAGAACATATAATGGAGTCGAATATGTGAACAAAATTTTTACAAGTTACTGCACTGCACAATGCATCCAAATGCAACACACTGTTCCATATACACCATAATAAAATGGTGTTGTTGAGTGAAAGAATCACACATTAAAAGAAATCGATAATTGTATGATCCAGTCTAAGGGATTAAGTATTAATTATTGGGCAGAAGCCATTAACTGTGCAAATTACATAGTAAATCACACTCCCACTAAGGCTCTAAAAAATATAACACCGAAATATGCATGCGATAAATTTAAGCCATATGTAAGTCACTTTTGTGTATTTGGTAGTGTAGCATGGACTCACATCCCTGATGAGAAAATGAAAGCATTGCAACCTAAAAGTGAGAAGTGTATATTTGTTGGTTATTCTGAAGATGTCAAAGGTTACATACTTCTTCAACCTCATTCTAATGAAATTATTATTAGAAGAGATGCTAGCTTTAATGAAAATATCTTGTCTTGTGAGCCTAATTTGGTGTTTTTTTCCATCTTCGGCCTATGAGCCATCTTCGACGTTTGTGCCTTCTTCTATTCCTATTTTGGTTTCCTCTTCTTCAAATGATGATAGTGAGGATGAAAATCCACCTATGCATGCTCACCTTCCTCTAGATGAATCCAATGAACATGAACCTACACCAAAACCACCACTTTCTAGATGGGTCCGTTCAACACGAGAAGCAGTTGGTGATCCTTCAGATCAGTGTCAGACTCGTTCACAGTTCTAGCGAGCCTCTTCTCTTTTGGCTCAAGTTTCAAAGACTCATGATCCAGAGACATTTGTAGAAGATTCAAGTCATCCATATTGGGATACAACAATGAATGAAGAGTATTTCTCTTTAATGGAGAATGATACTTGGGATCTTGTACCTATGTCGTGTTAGAAAAACAGAATCGCGGAGCAATAAAATAAAACAAATGCGGAAATAAAACACAGAAGATACACAATACAATAGATACACAAATATACGTGGTTCACCTAGTGTGGGCTATGTCCGCCAGAGAAGTTTCCAGGTCCTTCCTTTAATATTATCCAACAAATGAAGGGATACAACCTACAACACACCCGTTGTAACTTCCTCTTCTTTCTCTCACAATATCCTCACTTAGAATACAATATTCACCATGATCCATAGCCGCAATACATTTCCCTCATAAAAGAGGGTTTCCTTCTAGGGAAAAAAACCCTAACATAACTTCTACTGTCAGATCTGCGACCTTATAATGAATTGTCTATATTTACAATGAAATTACATTATACACTTACAAGGTAACCCCCCTCTGCACTCCCCTGCATGGAGGAGTGTACATTCTTCTAGGGTGTAAATTCTTCATGGGGTATAAAAACGACTGAAAACAAATACCTCTGAATCAAAAAGATAATCAGGATCCACAACCAACAATCTCCCACTTGGAGACTGATGTCAACAACTCCACCGCTATTGTATCTGCTAGACTTTGAACCTTCTTGGACTTTGAAAATTTCTCATCTTCATTTTCATGCTTGAAGACCAACTGAAACTGAGCAGGAACTCAATTTCTCCATGGTTACTCCCTTTGTTAACATGTCTGCAGGATTATGGCTAGTGTGTATCTTTTCCAACTTCAAATGTCCATCTTCCAAGATGGATCGAATGAAATGATACCTGAGCTATATATGCTTAGTATTTGAATGGAAGGTTGGGTTCTTTGCAAGATGAATGGCAATCTCACTGTCACAGTACAACCTTCTATTCTCCTACTTCTTTCCCAATTCCTCCATAAACCTATGTAACCAAATCATTTCTTTACTAGCCTTTGTAGCAACAACATACTCTGCTTCTATTGTTGAAAGTGCAACAAGCTTTTGCAGTTTCAAAATCCAACTTACTGTTGTTCCACCTATAGTAAAAACATACCCTATGGTTCTCCTCCTACTATCTTTATCACCTGCCATATCTGAATCAACATATCTCTGTAGAACAATGTTTGAACCTTCAAAACATAATGCATGAGTAGCAATACCTCTCAAATAACTGAGAATCTACTTTATCGCCTCCCAATGTTCTTTACCTGGATTGTTCATATACCTGCTCACAACTCCCACTGCATGTGCAATATTTGGTCTTCTGAAAACCATCACATACATCAATCTTCCAATTGTTGATGAATAAGGGACCCTGGACATGTATTCTATCTCCTCCTGTGTCTTGGGACACATTTCCTTAGTTAATTTGAAATGATTGGCCAAAGGTGTATTAACTAGTTTTGCATTCTGCATTCTAAACCTCTCCAACACCTTCTCTATGTACTCACCCTGAGATAATGTCAATTTGCGATTTTTCTCCTCTCTTGTTTTTCTCATACCAAGGATTTTCTGTGCAGCACCCAAATCCTTCATTGCAAATGAATTAGCTAATTTCTTCTTGAGTACATTTATATCCTGCATATTAGACCCTGCAACAAGCATGTCATCTACATACAATAGAAAGATAATATAGCTTCCATTTTCTAGCATTTTAAAATAAACACAGTGATCAAAATGACATATACTATAACCTTGTTCTGTCATAAACCTGTCAAACTTCAAATACCACTGCCTTGGAGCTTGCTTTAGGCCATACAAGCTCTTCTTCAACCTGCATACCAAATTCTCCTAAATGTAGATTTTAACCTTGTAAAATATTTACTGCAAATAGATTTTCAGTTAAAGAACATAAAAGATACAATGGAAAATACAAACATTACACAGAGATTTTTCCCTTGGAAACCCAAACCGGGAAAACCAACATATTCTATATTCATTCATCGTGATACATTGTTTACAATACAATATACATATAGGAGCCAGTGGCATCCAAAACCCTAACCCAATGAATTGGATTAGTCAACAACCCTAATTCCTTAACTGGAAATAGAAAACCATCGGCAAAAAACCATGTGCTGAAAAACTGCCCAGCAATGGACACGAAAATCGAGGCAACACAAAAAACGAGGCAAAAATGTGACACATTTCTCAAGGATATATTTTTTTCTCGGGGGCGCTGCCCCCGAACCCCAGCACGGGGGGATTTTTCCTCCCTGCATGCCCCTCAAACTACTCGTGGAAAGAATATAACACATACCCAACATTCTCCCACTTGTTGTTTTATTTGCATACAAGGGGTTATAGGGTTACATAGTCAACAATCCAGGGCATCAATGCCCATGGATCGTCTACACCAAGAGAACTTCTCAGTGCTTACAGATTTTGTTAATGAATCTGCAACATTCTTCAAAGTGTCCACCTTCATTAATAATACTTTGTTTTCTTCAACCATGTCTCTCACAAAGTGATATTGAATATCAATATGATTTGTCCTTGAATGATAAGTTGGTTTCTTCGCCAAAAAAATTGCACTCTGATTGACACAATCTATCCTTACATCTTGTTGTACCAACCCAATACTTGAACACAATATTTGTAACCACACTGCTTCCTTACTTGCATGAGTGGCTTCCATGTATTCAACTTCTGTAGTTGAAAGTGCCACTACAACCTGTCTTTTGCTCATCCAACTTATTTTTCCTCCAAACAGGTTAAACACATACCCACTTGTAGATCTCCTATGATCCAGATCTCCAGCCCAGTATGCATCCACAAAACCATGTATATCCACCACTCTTTTCAATCTTGGTCTTCCT
>SNQJ01S0005810.1:92907-104447 GCA_010110895.2 Picea sitchensis | reverse complement strand
AACACAGTAAACTGATACACTTATCTTCATCTGAAATTGTAATCTCAATAGATACTAACCGACTTACCACAGTATTGAAAGCGTTCAAATGTTCTGCCATAGAGTCTCCATCTCTCATCCTCAGATTATACAACTTCTTTCTCAGGAATAATTTATTTACTAGGGACTTAGACTGATACAACTTCTCCAACTTATCCCATAAATCCTTGGTTGTAGCTTCCTCTGACACATTTAGTAATATTGAATCTGAGAGACACAATCGGATTGTGCTATTCGCCTTCCGAACCAACTTTTTCCAGTCATCTGCTAAAGTTCTTGTAGGTGCAGTACCTGGATCTACCGTGATCAAGTGATATCTGTCCACCAACAAATCTTCCATCTTGAGCTTCCACGATTCAAAATGTTGCCCATTAAACTTCTCGATCTCCATTTTCGAATTGATTTCCATTTCTTTTCACCTGAAAAATCAATACCATAGATCTCCCACTGTAACAAGGCTTACCACAGTCCTGAGCCAAACCCTTGACCACAAAGGTGTCCCCCTGAAGCCAACAAAGATCTGAGACCAAATGTAGATTTTAACCTTGTACAATTTTTACTGCAAACATATTTTCAGTAAAAGAACATAAAATATACAATGACAAATACAAACATTAAACATAGATTTTTCCCTTGGAAACCCAAATCGGGAAACCAACATATTCTATATTCATTCATAGTGATACATTGTTTACAATACAATATACATATAGGAGCCAACGACATCCAAAACCTTAACCCAATGACCTGGATTAGCCAACAACCCTAATTCCTTAACCTGAAATATAAAACCATCGACAAAAAATATGTGTCAAAAAACCACCCAACATTAATGGACACGAAAATCGAGGCAAGACAAAAAACAAGGAAAAAATGTGACATGTTTCCCAAGGATTTTTTCTTCTTGGGGGCGTTGCCTCCGAACCCCTGCACAGGGGGATTTCGCCTCCCTGCACCCCCCCTCAAACCCCCCTGTGCGCTCGACGTAATGTAGACTCTACTACTCGTGCAAAGAATATAACACATACCCAACACCTTTGACCTCATACCCGTGTGGCTGCTGCATATAAATATCTTCCTCCAAATCTCCATGGAGAAACATTGTTTTTACATCTAACTATTCAAGATGAAAATCTTCTACTACCACAAGACTTAAAATAGTCCTAGTTGAAGTCATTTTAACAACATGAGAAAATATTTCATCAAAATCTATACCCTTCTTTTGTGCAAACCCCTTTACAACAAGTCTAGCCTTGTACTGCTTTTTTCCTCCATCTTTTTCCTTCAACTTGTAAATCCATTTATTCTGCAATGCTCTTTTTCCTATAGGCAATTGAATCAAGTCCCAAGTCTGGTTATTTACGAAGGAATCCATTTCCTCTTTCATGCTTTGCTCCGACTTATTTTTGGTGTCTACCTGCATTGCCTCTTCATGACATTCTGGTTCACCAGAATCAATCAACAATAAATAATACAATGAAGGAGAGTATCGTTTAGGGGGTCTACTTAACCTGTCATATCTTCTAAAAACACTTGCATGAGTTTGAGATACCTATTGATTATGTTGTACATTATGATTTTTGGTACCTTTGGAATTTCTTTTTTAGTGATCTCATCAAGCACTTTGTATTTTGGTTTTTCTTTTTCCTGTTTCTTTTCCTGCAACTGATCTTTGTACATGACCTTCTCATTGAATATGACATCTCTACTCCTAATGATTTTGTTATTTTCATAATCCCATAAGTGATAACCAAAATGATTAACATCATATCCAATAAAGGTATACTTATTGGATTTTGCCTCAAGCTTTGTTCTATTTTCTTTATCAATATGGACAAATGATTCACAACTTCAAGTCTTCAAAAAAGAATAGTTTACCTTTTTAACTGTCTTTGCCTCCTCTGGAATTCTACCATCCAAAGAGATTAAAGGTCCTATGTTTATTAAATAAACAACAATATCTACAACATCTGCCCAGAACTGTAAGGGAAAACCAACATGCAATCTCATACTCCTTGCACGCTCCATGATTGCCTTGTTCATCCTTTCTGACACACCATTTTCTTGTGGCATTCCTCTTACTGTCTTCTTTATATGAATCCCATGGTATGAACAATAATCATCAAAATCCTTACTGCAATATTCACCTCCATTGTCTGATATGAGACACTTCAACCTTTTTCTCGTCTCATTCTCAACCAAAGCTTTCCATTTATTAAAAGTATAAAAAACATCATATTTTTGTCAAATGAAATAAACCCAAGTTTTTCTAGTTGCATCATCAATAAAAGTAACATAATAATGAGACCCACCAAGAGATGATACTTGAGCTGGTCCCCATACATCTATATGCACAAGCTCTAACCTTTCACTCTTCTTTTCTTTTTCGACTCTAAGAAATCTGACTCTTTTCTGTTTTTCATAAACACAATGCTCACAAAAATCCAAATCAATTTGTTTAAGATCTAGCAACAAATTTCTTTTGTGAAGTATCTGCATCCCCTTCTCACTCATGTGTCCAAGCCTATGATGGCACCGTGATGTATCCACTCTTGTATAAGCTAAAGAGATAGAATAATCAATATTACCAGTAGATAAATACAATGTACCTACTTTCTCTTCTTTTTCTATCACCAATTATCCTTTGGTGACATTCCACACCTTATCTGTAAATATGGATATACAACCTTCACTTTCCAACTGCCATGTTGAAATTAGATTTTTCCTTAGATTTGGAACATGTCTTACCTCTTTCAACAACCATTGGTTTCCATTTCTTTGCTTTATTTTTACCTTTCCCATTCCAACAATTTTGCATGGTGCATCATCACCCAAATGAAACTGTCCAAAATCACCTTGAACATAATCTAGAAAATGTTTCCTATGGGGTGTGGCATGAAATGAAGCCCCTGAATCTACTACCCAAGACTCATAAATATTATCTATAGACAGAATCAAAGCATCTTGTAACACATCACCTATTACATTTGCTTCCTGATTTTTCTCCCGCTGTCCATCTCTTTGTTTTTTTGGAGCTCTGCAGTCTTTCTCCATATGTCCTTTCTTCCCACAATTCCACCATTCTATCTTTCCTAGTCTGTATTTGGATCTACCCTTCCTAGGATTTCCATGGTTTTCTGAGCCCTTCCCTCCATCCTTTTTTCTTCCCCTGTTCTCCATGTTCAACTCATCCCCTGATGTCTCACCTGTGTTTTTCCGTTGCAATTCCTCACTAAGGATAACACCAAAAACAACATCAAATTTTAAAGTGTTTGAACCAGAGACAAAGCTACTTATAGCCATGACCAAGTCGTTCCATATTTCTCACAATGAGCACACGATTAGAAGATCCTTGACCTCATCATCAAAGTCAACTTTTACAGAACTTAGTTGATTAGTAACCGTATTAAATTAATTTAAATGATTTGCAACAGACCCACCTTCTGACATCTTCATATTAAATAATCTCTTCATTAGAAATACCTTATTGGATGCCGAGGGTTTTTCATACAGTTTCGCCAATGCGTCCATCAACTCTTTTGTTATCTTTTTTTTTGAAATATTGAAATCCACTAACGCTGTCAGGCTCAGCCGTATCGTTCCTAGTGCCTTTCTGTCAAGAACCTCCCATTCTTCATCCTTCATGGACGTCAAATTCTTTTCTATTCCACCCACTGGTAGGAATAGATCCTTCTGATATAAATAATATTCCATTTGCATCTTCCATAACTGGTAGTTTTGGCCGTTAAATTTCTCGACCCTAAACTTTCCATCGTTCGCCATTGCTCCCACTCGAACCAGGAACCCTCTTTTTCTGCGAGTTACCTTTCACTCTGATACCAGTTGTTAGAAAAACATGATCGTGGAGCAATAAAATAAAACAAATGCGGAAATAAAACATAGAATATACACAATACAATATAGACACAGATATACATGGTTCACCCACTGTGGGCTACGTCCATTAGAGAAATTGCTAGGTCCTTCCTTTATTATTATCCAACAAATTAAGGGATACAACCTACAACACACCTGCTGTAACTTTCTCTTCTTTCTCTCACAGTGTCCTCACTCATAATACAATATTCACCATGATCGATAGCCACAATGCATTTCCCTCATAAAAGAGGGTTGCCTTCTAGGGAAAAAAACCCAACATAACTTCTACCGTCAGATCTGCGACCTTATAATGAATGGTCTAGATTTACAATGAAATTACAATATACATTTACAAGGTAACCCCCCTCTACACTCCCCCGCGTGGAGGAGTGTACATTCTTCCAGGGTGTAAAGTCTTCATGGGGTATAAATGTGATGGAAAACAAAGACCTCTGAGTCAAAAGATAATCAGGCTCCACAACCAACATGTCGAAAGGAAGAAAACTTGTCAGATGTAAATGGGTCTATAGAACTAAGTATGCATCATATAGAAGTGTTGAAAGACATAAGGCTTGATTATTTTCCAAAGGGTTCTTTCAAGTTGAAGGCATTGACTATAATGAAACCTTTTCCCCCGTAGCCAAAATGAATTCCATCCGCCTTTTTCTATCCCTTTCTTCCTCACATAAATGGGAGGTCTATCAGATGGATGTCAAATCCACCTTCTTGCATGGGGATTTGCAAGAAGAAATATACATGGAACAACCTCTTGGCTATGTCCAGAATGACTCCAGCCTTGTTTGTCGGCTTAAGAAATCTCTCTATGGTCTTAAGCAAGCACCTCAAGCTTCGTATGCCAAAATGGGAAATTTTCTTCTTGACACCAACTTTTTAGATGCCATTTTGATCCTAATGCCTATACTAAGAAAGTAGGAAGCCATCTCATAATTCTTGTTCTTTATGTTCACGATTTTATACTCACTAGTAGTAACCCAAAACTTTTAAACCATGTGAAAACCATCCTTAAGTATAAATTTGAAATGATTGACCTAGGCTATTTGCACTATTTCCTTGGCCTCCAAGTTTTTCAAACCAAGGAAGGAATTTTTCTTTCCTAGTCTAAGTACACTTGTGACCTTCTTCATTGCTTTCACATGGAAGATTCTAAACCAACCCCTTCTCCCTTATAGTTTGGAGTCAAACTTGCTGCCACCTGTACTTCTCTCGAAGTTGATGCCACTTTGTACCTTTAATTAGTTAGTAGCCTCTTATACTTGACTCATACTCATCATGATCTTTCCTTTGTTGTTGGTCTTGTTGTTCATTATATGAAAACACCCCATGAAAACCATTGGAAATCATATAAGAGGATACTTCGGTATGTTCGGGGTACAATTCAGTTCAAGATACAATATAGTTCATGGGGGACTCCTTTATTGGTTGGTTTCACTAATTTAGATTGGGTCGACGACCCTAATGATCGAAAGTCTACTNATTGGAAATCATATAAGAGGATACTTCGGTATGTTCGGGGTACAATTCAGTTCAAGATACAATATAGTTCATGGGGGACTCCTTTATTGGTTGGTTTCACTAATTTAGATTGGGTCGACGACCCTAATGATCGAAAGTCTACTGTAGGTTATGTTTCCAGCCTCGGTTTATGACCTGTCATTTGGGCCTATAAGAAAAAAATAGGCTATTGCTCTTTCTTCAATAGAAGTAGAGTATTGAGTAGCGATTAATGCAAGTCAAGAAGCCTTGTGGCTTTGACGTATCCTTTCAGAGTTTGGATTCCAGCAAAAACATCTGACCACCCTTTGGTGCGACAATCAGAGTGTCATCAAGCTTGCTAAGGATCCATTTCAACATTAGTGCAACAAACACATTGAGCTACACATGCAGTTCAAGTTCATTCATGATCGAGTTATTGAAGTGCTCTTTTGCCCGATAGAAGATCATGTTGCAAACATTTTCACAAAGTCTCTTACAAAAGCAAAGTTTTCCAAACTTTGATATATGTTAGGAGTTCAGGTAGTTGTCATTAAGGGGGGATAGGCTCTAATGCCTCCTTCCTTGTCCTATTGTGTCACCTTTGTAAATCCTTCATTCCTATCCCAAGTTGTTCTCAAGGGAGGATGTTAGGATATTTAGACACTTAAGAGTTAATTAAGATCAACTTAGTCTACTGTGTCATTAGGTAAAAGTGTGTTTCTTTAATATGCATTAGTATGCATTTGTAGTTAGGTAATCCGACGGTCACAATATGTTCCCGACATAGAGTGATTTGATGGTTCATATTCTCCTCGATCTTAATGACTACATTGATCTGTGAATTAACACCCGATTGGTCCATGATCTCTATTTAAAGAGCATGGAGGGTCATTTGCCGATGATCGATTGTGAGAAACTCTCTTGTAAATCTCTTTGTAATGTTTTCTTTACCATTAATAAATCACTCCAAGTAGCCACATTGATTGGGGCCGTGAATGTTTCCCCGTAAAAAAATTACCACATCAAAACATCGATGCGTTGATCTTTAATCTGTTTGTGTAAGTGATTATTGAAGATATTCATCCCCTATTAAAATATGTTGTTAAACAGATATAAATACCAAAAAAATAATAATAACTTATCATTAAAATAATTCATTTACATCAATAACGTGTTCATATTTATCATAACCACAGACCTAACAACAAATTTTTTTGTCATAATTGTGCGAGGAGTGAGTGCACTGAGAAAGAGCTATGAATGATCTATTTGACACCCGTAGTAGGCTATTATATATATGAAGGAATATTTATATCTTTAAATATTTATAAGAAATAGTCACATTATATGGTAATCCATCACTATCAAAAGTCAAATTCATGCAACTTTGTAAAAGTAAAGAAAGTTATAAATTACATGGTGCTCCTTATTAGTTTGATACCATGAGAATATTGGTTAAGAAAGAGATATGAATGATCTATTTGACACCCGTAGTAGGATATTATATATGCGAAGGAATATTTATATATTTATAAGAAATAGTCACGTTATATGCTAATCCATCACTATCTATAGTCAAATTAATGCAACTTTGTAAAAGTAAAGAAAGTTATAAATTACAGGGTGCTCTTTATTAGCTTGATACCATGAGAATATTGGTAAAAATATTAGTGGAGTATGTATAATATTATATAAATAAAACTTAAAGCTAATGTTACATTATATTAGATTATTATGGATATTCTAAGAATATTTCAATTTTATTGTCCATTTTAATTTTTGAATTTAAATATATATTTGAGTTAATCTTTTTATTATTCATTATTATTTAATGTATTTGTTTTATTATTTTTAATATTTTTTTCCAATTACAAAAATTTTAAAAGAAAAATATAATATAATAAATAAAACATTATATGTATGGGTGGTTTCATATGGAATGTTACATTATGGTACTAGAGCTAGATTCAACTTTAGGTCTTTGGGTTACATACTATTATAAGATTTGACTGGGTGGAAGATGTAGTTTGTGGAATAACTATATGAAAACGTGTGGATTGTCCATGCACGTGCATTATGGTGAGGTCAAGGTGAGGAAGGGAACATACTCCACCACCTCCACCTCTTAGTAGTGAGTCATACCAGATATAGATTAGAGAAGTGATATATATGATGCGATCTTTCCAAAGGATGACATAAACATTGCTTGATAGACATGGAGGTAATGCTTCTTTGGGTGGAACCTCTACTCAAGGGGGAAGACATGATCAACCACATGAAGATGATTGCATAGAGAATTGGAAAAATTCAGGGTGCCATTATTTAAAGGAACAACAAGAGGAGAGGTAGCCGAAACATGGTTGGCAAATACGAACCTATGCTTTGCACTATGAAATTACTCTAGTAACTAGGAGGCCAGGTTGGACATCTATTAGTTAAAGGAACGTGCCTTGTTGTGGTGGAGAACTATGGAACCACAATTGGGTTGGTGCACTTTTTCTGTGGCATGGGAGCAATTTAATGAACAATTTCACAAGGAGTATCTTTCCGAAGAGTACTTGGAGCAGAAGTTGAATGAATTTCATGACCTTAAACAAGGGACTAATATCGTGTTGGAGTATGAGGCTTGTTTTACGGATTTGTTGAGGCATGCTCCACATATAAATACAAATAAAGTGAAAGTAAACAAGTTCCTTTATGGTTTGAATCCCCGTATAAAGGAAAATGTTGGCATATTGATTCCCAAAACTTTGCATGAGGCAGTGCAAAGAGATGTCATTGTTGAAGACAAATTGCTTGGGAAGGTTGAAGAAAAAGATTTCAAGAATTTTTTCAAAACTTTTGTTCCTCGTTTCCATGATAAATCCTCCCAGGGCAGAGTTCATGGAAGCAACTCTAAACCTTCATTTTCCAAGCACCATGAAGCTTCAAGGGGCAATTCTTTAAGAGTGCAAAGAGACTTAACACCGAAGGTAAATTATTTGCAAAGTGATGTTTGTTCCCAGGGATATTTTCAGAGCATAGCACAAATCCATGTTGGGACTAACAAGGCACCAAAAAATTCCTTTTTAGGTGGTTGTTGGAGTTATGGTGGACTGCATTTTGAGTGGGACTGTCCTAAGAAGCAATCAGGGGCACTGTCTAGTCAGAGTCAAACCATTGTGGGAGATGTGCGYAGAGTTCATAGAATCCACACAGTTTTCATGATAGACAAGTTGAACTTCAATCATCAGTGYTTGAGATCACAGGTAAATTGAATAATACTACTATTTCTATTTTGGTTGACCTTGGTGCGACTGAACGTTTTATTTCTCCTAATGCTTTATCAAGATGTGGTCTGGTAGAAACATAGCAAGGATATTTTGATAAGGTTGAAATGAMTTTAATACGTACTCAGAATGTGGGACCCTTGGCTCAAGGATATACTTTAGACTTGGGAGTATGTACTACCTCTATAAATGTTTATGTAATTTCTCTTGGGTCTTATGATCTAATCATAGGAATGGATTGACTTGAATATCATTGGGTTGTTCTAGATTGTCAGGGCAAGGTTATACATTTTTTGGATGATGTAGGATAGTCTTTGGTTCTTCATGGGAAAATAGGCCCATGTCGTTGAGATTCATTTCAGCTCAACAAATGCAGTGTAGTTTAAGGAAGGGTTTCCAAATGCTTGTGGTTGCAACCTTGAATGAAGGATATCTTTTATCTTTGAAAACATATGCAGTTATTTCAGAGTTCCTTGATGTACTTCCTAATGAGTTTCCAAGGATACCGCCAAAGAGAGAAATATATTTTTCTATTGAACTTAGACTTGGTACATGACCTATTTCTAAGGCTCCTTACCACATGACTACACTCAAGCTATGTGAATTATAGGTGCAACTTCAAGAATTGTTGGATTTGGGCACGATTAGACCCAATGTTTCTCCTTGGGGTGCACTGGTGATTTTTGTGAAGAAAAAGGATGGATCTCTTTGTTTGTGCATTGACTACAGGCAGTTGAACAAAATGACAGTTAGAAACCGATACTCTTTGCCTCATATTGATGATATTTTTGATCAAATGAAAGGAGTTGCTATATTTTCTAAGATCAATTTACGATATGGATATCACAAATTAAGAGTGAAGGAGGAGGATATTCTGAAAACTACTTTTCAAAATCAGTTTGGGAATTATGAATTTGTGGTAGCCCCTTTTGGGCCAACTAATTCCCCATGTGTATTCATGAGTTTGATGAATGGAGTATTTAGGAAGTATTTGGATAAGTTTGTACAAGTATTCTTAGTTGATATTCTCATTTATTCCAAAACCCATAAGGAGCATGAGGAGCATTTGAGATTAGTTTTACAGTGTCTGTGAGAGAACGAGCTACATGACAAATTATTGAAATGTTCATTTTTTAAATTATAAATCGACTATTCAGGTCATATTATTTCTAGTCTAGTGAAGGTTATGTAGTGGATCCTTCAAAAATTGAAGTTATTACTGAATGGCCAACACCAACAAATGTGCATGAGGTGCATAGTTTCATGGGTATGACTGGATACTATAGAAGATATATGGAATGTTTTTCACAAATTGCTAATCCATTTACTTCCTTGATTAAGAAAGGAGTGAAATTTGTATGGAGCAAGTAATGCGATCAAGATTTTACTAAGCTTAAGCAATTGTGGATGTTAGCACCATTGTTGAAGGTGCCTGATATGGATGGACCTTTTGTTGTATGTAAAGATGCATCCAAGGCAGGATTGGATGTTGTGCTTTCTCAAGAAGGAAGAGTGGTTGTGTATGCCTCGAGGAAATTAAAACCCCATGAGAAGGACTATGCAACTTGTGACTTGAAGTTAGAAACCATAGTCCATGCTTTAACACTATGGAGACATTACTTGGTGGGTCAAAATTTTAAGTTGAAAACTAATCACAGTGGTTTACATCATATTTTCTCATAGAAGGGTCTAAATGCAAGAAAAGGGCGTTGGTCAGAATGTCTTAGTGAGTATGAATTTGATATTACTTATGTAAAAGGGACTCTAAATAGGGTTGTTGATGCACTCAACCGAGGACCTCACATTTACTCTGTAATTCCTTTGAAGGTATACCTAAGAGACCATACTCTCAGTACTCAGAGGAATGATATATGGTGCCAATAAGTGGAGGATGCTATATGTGGAAATGGAAGATAAAGTATCCTTAATAAGACAAAGGCTAAAGGAAGCTCAATATCGTCAAAATAGGTATATTGATGCTCATAGAAGGGATCATAACCATGATGTGGGGGATCACATATTTCTACGAGTGAAACCCAAGAAAAGTTCCATAAAGTATGGGAAAGGATCCAAACTTTCTCCTTAGTTGTGAGGCTGTTTGAGATATTGGAAAAGATTGGACCTATAGCTTATCACCTTGATCTACCACAAGTGTTGCACAATAAGCATAATGTTTTTCATGTATCTTTTTTGAGCCATTATATTTTTGATGCATCTCACATTCTATATTGGAAACAATTGAATCATTTGCAAGTCACAAATGAGGGGGTTCTGAAGGTAGAACCAATTTGTATATTGGACCATCACACTCAATAGATCAGGCATTTTCCAGTGGACTAGGTAAAGGTCCAATGAGATCTATATAGCCCAAGTTATGCCACATGACATGATGCATAATCTATGCACCATGAATACCCATTTTTGTTTACTTGAGAAACTCAGAGACAAAGTTTTGTTTCAAGAGGGAAAGTATGTAATGCCCTCTTTTGCATGAACTTACAATTCATATTTAGAAAGGACTTATGGGTTAATTTTATTTTTGTTTTGATAAGACATATGTTGGTATATGAATCTGATAAGGGAGGAGTTCTCTATAATGTTTTGGACATAATATTAATTATAATTTCATGTGTGTGTATATTGTTAACAATGAACATGAATGATGTAAGGAATTATCATGCCTTGGGATGAAATGATGTGATATGATTGATTTCAGATAGTTTATTTTGTGGATTGTCAATTGTTTATTTTGTTTTTGGAAAATTGTAACCATGTCGATTGAATTACTAATGTTTTGACCCAATAAACCTCCACAAGGGAGCAAGGTACTTAAAAAAATGATATATATATATATATATA
>SNQJ01S0005810.1:66773-78774 GCA_010110895.2 Picea sitchensis | reverse complement strand
GCATGAAATTTTCCAAATGGGCAACTGTGGTCTGTATATGACAAACTTTATAAGAATTATGGTTCAATAAGTTTAATTTGAATCATACATAATTGGGATGTTGAATTTGATTTTGAGAGAAATAATGTGGATGTTTGGTTCACATAGATGGTCATTCAACCTAGCAGAGGACAAGAGGATCCTCTGCATTGCATCTTGCCATTTTATTGAGTTGTCAGGAATTTTCAAGGATATGTTACACTAGAAGTTGATTCACTTCTCTTGGTTCTCTCTCATCAGATTGGAGTTTACATTAAGTGAAAAAATTACATGCATCCCGGCTCACATGATTACATAGTGAGATTTTCTAGAGATGACATACTTTGGCAGGATTATGGTTCAATGAATTGTAATTGAATCATACACAGTATACATTGGAATTTCATTGGAAACCTAAAAGTGTCAAAATTGGTTAGTGGTCATACAAAAACCATCATATACATGGTATCAATTGGTGAGTGGTTATCCCAAAACACATATTTAGAGAGAACTTCCAGTGATACATTGATAGTAGAGTGGTGATAGTACATGTTCACCAATTAACAAAAGACATTAGATTCTTCTAGCTAAAATACTTAGAAAAATGATCAAATTGTCAACCAATCAGGAAATGTTCAGATATTACAGTTGTTCAGTTCCATATCTCATCTCTTTTCTAGTTCATTTCAGATGAACCATTCAACATCTAGATTGGTGGTTTTTTAGGCAGTTCTTCATCGATTCTCAGATCAGGAGCTTCAGTATGAAGAATTGGAATTGATACTCGTTTATTCTTTATTGATGGTATTATTGTTCGGACTTGTGATTGAGGGGGGGATTGTTAGCCTATGGCTTACCTTAACCAATCACTAAGTATAAATTGTCACCTATATTTGTATTATTCATTTAAGATATTAGTAATATATCCTTAAGTGATGACTGATGATTTAGTTAATATTGCCTAGCCTTGTCATCATGCATGATTTTAGGATGTAGAGAAAATCTCTCTATGAGGTGGCATCACCCATTGTACTATAAACATGTAAAATTGGAGTGAATGCATTAGAGAGTATTGGATAGTATTATGTTTCCTCCATGTTGTTGTTATTATGTATATTTTATCAATTAGTATCATAGCTTCTTTTTTTATCACCCTCTCGGCTACTGCTCTTTTATTCCTATTGAGCTTATATTGGTAGGGTCTGCCACTACGCATCGTTCCTACCCTATACAAAATTTCCTGGATCTCCTCTTCATCCATCATAATTGGATATTTCTCTTTACTACACTCCTCTATCCATTTCCCCCTCCATCTCATACCTTCCTTATTGTTTCCCCTAACTCCCCCAAGAACACAGGGTAGTTTAGTTGTTTGATTCCATGGTTAATATCCCTTTATCATGGAATAATATCTTGATTGAAGTGTACAATGACCTGATGTACCTTCCGATTGGACCCTTAATAAACTCATTCTCTACTACACTGTAAGACTTCAATGTATCTAGTACCAACTCAGTGATATACCTCACTACAATGTTATCTAGCCAAAAGTCTATTGCACATGAATTTTTTATTCACCCTCTTCAATTACTTGATACTCTCTTTTGTTCGCTCCACTGATATAACTCTATTTGTCGGATGGGTATATTTCAACCATGTTATCCACTCCTGTAATAGCATGGGAAACTCACTAAATAAACTATCATGTATTTGGACGAATACATATCTCTCCAAGTATTGTCTTGGCTTAAAACTAGGGATTCTATTATATTTGTGGGAAAGCTCTAGTTCCTAAATAGTTAACCATCTTTCAATATCTTCTTTTGTGTAGTTCCAACCTAAAACAATCCCCTTTCTTAAACCCTCACGCTATACTACGTGATACATCCGTCCCGATATAATCTTATGAGTTCCAACCAACAACGGAACCATTTGTTGGCTTAGTGGGCAGGCCCAAGTTCTAACAACATGATTACCAACAAACCTTCAACCATGGGCCCTTATGTATACTAGAAGGAAACACATTGCACTGAGTTCACTGCATAGTCTCACTCGATATGGATTTAATGTGTGGCTACAGGAATCAGGTTTCTGCAACCATGGGATGGGATGTGCTTCTCTCTCAGGGGCATTAGATCTACTCAATTGCTAGCCCTCGAATACCAATTTATTAGGCTATCCCTAGCTATATCTTAGTTATGACCAGAGACACACTTATTCCAATAGAAATTTGTTAACCATTATAACAACATATACCCAATGACATATATTCATTTATTGCAATAGAGGATTTAGATTTGAATAGTAACTATGACATTCATCCATTTAGTATTGATTTACAGATTTCATTAGTTTATCCTTAGTGCACAATATTATTTCCTTAACATGTTCATCCTAAAACTCATTAAAGAAAATATAACCAAAAGTAGCCAACATTCACACATAACCCAGATGTATCATGGTTTCCCCCCTCCTGGGGCTATTTCCACAAAGATGAGTAACTTCATCTCTTTATTAATCTTCCTGCAAAATCCATTGTTGTGCACTATACATTTATTCCTCCATTATAATCGATCTCTACAGATCATGACAGTCCTCACAAAACTTAGAAAAAATCTTTGAACATGCATTCAATATAAAATCTAGAACTCGAAACAAAAGTAAGAAATTCCAACTTCTTCTACAGTCCCAATAAATTCTAATTATACCAAAAATGGGACAAAGCCCTTACAAAAAACTAAGCCGTAATTGGATCAGGTTTGTCCAATTTCCAACTGAATCAATCTCGGTTGGTCCTTGATACAACCATTCTCCAAGCGGGTGCTTGTCCACTTTCGAACTGCTTTTCCTATGTTTCCAACATTGATTTTCCTCTATTTCCAATTATGTGGTTGTGTGGCTGTGGTATTAACATTCGTCTAAATATTTATAGATCGTCTAATTCGTCTAAATATTTATAGATCATCTAATTCGCATAGATCGTGTTCATATTTAGACGAATTCGTCTAAATATGAACACTGATAACACTCCCACAGTGTGGTTGTGGTTTGTTATCAGTGTCAATACCTTTCGACATTCTCCTGAGTTGAAAGATCATTTAGATTCTCTCACATTTACACAACCAAGGAGATTTGGAGGTCCAACAACTAAAGTATGAATTTTATGTTGGGTACCTCATGGTGAGGCTCAAAAGTAAAATATTGGAGGATGCTCAAGGCATCATGAAATCGTTTTGTGTTCCCATTGGAGGAGGAGCATGGAGAGCAGAAAGGAAAGTCTCATGAATTGTGGCTTGTTGTACCAGCTGGAGATGCCCAAGGAGATGTAGAACGAGAGGAGGAACCAAGGAAGTGCTTGGACAAAACCCTAGAGAGTTACCATGAAAATAGAACCATTCGATCTTGGATCCCCAACCTATCGAAGTATGATCACTATTTTGATGACTAGGGGAGGTTGAGACTTGTGGATAATTCTCAGACTAGTCCATCTTTCTTTCAATGCTAGTACTTACAGATCTAGTGGTGATTCAACCAAGAGGAAAATGATCACCCATGCCTCATTTAGAGTGTCCCCTTTGGTGCGACATAGTGGATCCTGAATCAACCTTTGCCACCCAAACAAAAATAACCCGATTCCTATTCCAACCCCATCAATGGAAGAAATAATGCCAAACTAAAGGGGAAGTCACATTTTAAATGAACTCTAGGAGTCGTTATGTTATCATATATCTTGTGCACAATAAGGGGAGAGTTGTTAATCTCTCAAAAAAATCAAAGTACTAGGAGATAAGGACTATTGCATCAACATTATTGTACTACGGCCCACGACAAAGGTTTTGTTTTGTGAGTTTTGGAAATTAGTGATACCAAAATCTTGTTGTGGAGATCTTCTGATGCTCCCACAAATGACTTGAGGCCTCTGTTTCCAGGTGCCTTAGCCTCCAAATGTTAAATCAACACCATTATCATTGAATATCATGCCATTCGAGGGAATAAAATTCAAAAAAATTCAATTCAATAATATTTTGTATGTTAAACACATGCATAAAAGCATTTTTTTCACTTTATATACTTATTTTTTATACTAAACATTGTTTCTTAACATAAATTCAAGTCAACAATATTTTTTAAGTTAAGCATATGAATAAGACATTTTGTTAACTTTATATACTTATTTTTTTTATCAAAAACATTGTTTCTTAAAATAAATTCAATCATCTATTGAGAGTTAGTGGTGGCATCTTAGAAATCGTTCTGTCATAAATGACTTGGTTATTATTAAAATTACATCACTTGCCAGAATATGTTTTGTGTAACTATGAATTCTCCACAAAAGGGTTCAAATTACACTAAGTGTAAGTTATGTTGGGGATATATATGTGCGAACGATCTATTTGTGCCGAAGATATATTTCTGTTGTGGAAGATAAATATATGTTTAACAATATTTTTTGTCAAAGATATATATTTGCGAAAGATATATATATGTTTAAAACTATTTTTAAATTTAAGCGTATACATAAAATCATTTTGTTCACTTTATATTCTTATTTTTTAATATATGAATATACTTTTTTTGGATCCTTATATTAATTCCATCTGTGAGCTTACAAAAANTGGCACAACATGGCCGACCTCTCTAACTTAGAATATAATTAATAATAACCATATTAATTATATCTTACATTAATTATCAATTACATTAAGGTGGGGCTGACTTGTACCCTTTACGTTACAATTAGGGTTACAGACATATCTGACTCTTGAACAATATAGCAAGGGATCTCATACACCCACTAGTGCTGAGCCACTAGGGGCACATCCATAGGGATGTCCATATCTCTATCTCACTGCATTACATAAGAGAATCACTCTCACTAGTGCTCAACCACTAGGATCACGTTCACCTGTTCTTGTCCACATGCACGTCCACTCAACATATCTTCTTTCCCACTGCATTACACATGAGATTCATCTGGAGTTCATCATCTCAAATATCTACTTAGAGGAAGCTAATACATCATATTCATCTCTGTCTCATGATGATGCACCCAGCTCTATGAGAATTCACACGTTCACCTTGTGCTTTACCACATGCACGTCCAACTTTGCATATTTCCTTTCTCACTGTGTTACACATGAGAATCATCTGGAGTTATTCTTAACTCTTTTTAAGGAGGAGGCCATCTCTACATTCCATCTCTGTCTCAGATAGGAACCACACACCCCTGTCATGATCTCTCTCTCAGGTTTGTGTCCTGGAGAATGTCTCACGCAATTGTAATCATCAACACGGGTAGATATGCAAAAAGGATTATTTTTTAATTTAAGAAAACAAAAGAAAACTCAAGGGGTTTGCATGAGGGGGTGAGGTGTCAAAAGGGAAAAGGTTATAAATAAAATGGTGAATGGAGATGGAAAGAGAGAAGAGAATATGAAGGCAAATGCTCTCATAATTTTTCAGGGAGGAGGACTTCACTAAAATCTAAGTCCTGTGGATTGGGGTTTTCATTTAGATGGGCATGGTGAGTCCATGCATTTCGAGGGTATCAGGGGAAGAAGTTTCCCCTCAGAAAGGCTAGGAGGTTAACCGATTGGCATTATGTGAGTTGGCATTGGCAAGAAATGAGAGATGATGTGATAGTTGAAGGGCATTATTCTCTACAAGTATAAATTTAATTTAATTTTTCATTTATTTAAATTGAAAACTAAATAGTCGTGAAATATAAATTATGTAGAAGCTTCGTGACATTAATATGAGTTGATTTTAGAACCCCATGATATTGTAATGGTTCCATGTTCTTTATTTTACATAATAGATTGTATATTTGTTGGGATTTAGGAATTGCTTACAAGTTTCCATTAAAGTTATTAATAGAATTTTGACTCTTTTATCTCCAATTTTAATTTTGTTCAAATTTTAAAAAGAAAATATATAAATATTTCTTTTTGTTTAAAAACTCATTCTTATGAGAGACAACTTGTAATATGTTCTGTTAGGTTGTTTACATATAAATATGTTCTAATTTTGTTTCCAGACTGAGTGATTGTGTTTTATTGTTGTTTCTAGAACAAGGTATGATCTTCAAGCAGTTTTTGTTTTGACCTCTTTCGATAGGTCAAAAGTCATGTAATTTCGTCGTATCATTATCAGTTTTCAGATGCAAATGAAAAAGATAGAACTGGAAGTTTTTTGGAGGTTTATTGTGGAGAAGGACTAGTATGTAATAATCTTTTCGTTTTGAAGACGTAAAAAATATAATTAATATATTTTTTTGAGTGATTTTTCTACTGGAAAAAGGTTGGTTTTTTTACTAGAGCTATATGGTACAAGATTTTACTTGTATTTATTTATAGTGATTTTCCACGATAGTATTGTTTAGGATCTCGGAAAACTCAAAGATATTTTCTTTTGAGAAATAATTATGTGATTATTAATTTTCAAGGAAATGGAAGCACATAATGGAAAAAA
Source organism: Picea sitchensis (assembly GCA_010110895.2). Lineage (NCBI taxonomy): Eukaryota > Viridiplantae > Streptophyta > Pinopsida > Pinales > Pinaceae > Picea > Picea sitchensis. Next base: position 72,285 of record SNQJ01S0005810.1, on the reverse strand, counting down.
GATGGGCATCCCATGGAGATTGTGCAGGTTTCATGGTGTTTTTTGTTTTAATTTTTTAGGTAGGAAATACGCTGGAAGGTTAGGATGGAGGTTCCTGGACACGACAATCTAGTTTTCTTTCTAGCATTGGCTTTATGAGTGCCCTGTTTTTTTTTTCGTCATTTTTCTTCCTCCTTAAGGTCTGGTGGGGCCGTAAGCTTGTATCTATTTTTATTTCCCTCCATTAGTGGTCTCCGAGAGTTCATGGGTGGTCTTGTCAGTAGGTATTTACTCGTTTTTTCAGTGGTCTATTCGTAGTCCTTTTGTTCCGAAAAAACCTTACTGCGATCCTTCATGGATGCCACTAACAATATTCTCATCACATTCTCATTGGAAGCATTGAAGTTGTTATTAAATACCTTTATTATTTTATTTATGGGGGATGTCAGTTTTCTTCCGGGAGAAGAGCCAGGGGATCCTTGGGATCATCCGAGTTTTATTTCAACGGTTGATGAGCTTTGTAGGATTCAAGGTAGCTCATCTCACCTTAATGCAAATTTATTGACCCATCCTTCACTTGACATGCCTTCTTCTTCGTCCACGGGCCTTGTTCATTCTACCCTTTCTCTCCCGGTGTCTCCTAATGCTCCGTCGTTTAAGCTCCCGACTAGTTCTACCTCTAGATAGAAGGGTGTGACGGTGGTTGTGTTCGGTGGGGGGAATAGGTCCTCCTCAAAGGTTTGCTCCGAGGTATTAGAAGAGAGACGTCTAGTGGGCCTTTCTACAGTGAAGAAAGAAGGGTTTGTGTAGTGGAATTTTTCTTCTACTAAACGCAACCAGAAAGTTTGGAAGCCGAAGAGAACTAAACGTCCTCTGGTCTTGGGAATGGACATAAGGTTGGAGGATTCTTGTTCACTAGCGCTTTGTGCGCTGGTTGGAAGGTTAGCGTATCACCACCTCTATTTTAGCTCGGTGTTGGACTGGATGGAGGCAAACTGGACCCCAGTTTTGGGCTACTCTCCGACTCTTCTTTCGATGTCGAGGGGGTGGTTTGGTTTTGTTTTCAAGACCCCGGAGGATTCCATTAGAATTTTAGAAGGTTTCTGGGCCTTTGATGATGGTAGTCTGATGCTTAAAAGGTGGTGGATCAAGTTTGATTCGGCTTCTGAATATTTTACCTTTCGACACTTATGGATACTATTGCCTAGACTTCCCCTTCATTTTTGGAATTACAGAGCCTTGTAGGCTATAGGGAACGAGCTGGGACACTTTATTAAAGTGGACGAAAAGGTTTTAAATTCTAGCGATAGACGCATGGCCAGGATTCTCATCGAGGTTGATATCCATGGTGGACTTTTAGAAACCATAGAGATTGATTGGCGTGTTTTTATTTACAAACAACGCCTGGATTACCTTGGAGTACCGTTCCGTTGCTCTTTTTGTCGTCAGACGAAACATTTGAAAAAGGATTGTCAAAATTCTTTGGGGAAGGTTTCTAAGGAATCGCCGGAAGAAGAAGTGCCTGGGTTCAATGCTTATCTAGTCGAGTTGGAGGATTCGACGTCGAACAACTTTCCATATTTACGGGATTTGGAGTTTCCTCCACAACCCTCTTCTTCTTTTTTGAGTAAGTTGTGCCTTCTTGCTCCTTCACTTTTTAGTTCTTTGTCATCTTTGGAAAAGGAGCAACTCAACTGTCATTTTAATGTTCCTGTCAAGTTAAGTGTGACTCTGGAGCATCTTGGCTCTCCTACTGGTTTAGAGGGTAATCTATTTCCTTCTAAGGATTCAGGGGTTTCTGTTAGAAGTATTGATAGGGGGAATGAACGGGAGAATTCTGACCTTGTTGCCTCGAGGAGGCTTTCATCTTCTCCGTCAGAAACTTTGGATTTACTCTCGCATCAGAGTGTGCCTTCCTTTAGACCTCTCTTTGACCCTCCTTCTAGCAATTTTGATGGGGATCCTACTCTACCACCAGGGTATGGGGAGCCTGAGTTAAGTGATGCTTCGCTAGAAAAGATTGTGTCTAACCTTGGTAACATTAGGGAGGTTGGTAATCCAGAACAATTGCCTATTTTCTCATATTTTGCTGAATTGACTGGTGAGGCACGGGGGCTCTCGGCTTCTAACCGTTCTAACCTTGAGATCTCAGAATAAAAGTCCTTTGCTTGGTCCCGGGGGTTAGGCTTGGAACTGTCTCCGATTAAGACTAGAAGCGCTCGGAAAAGAGTGGGTCCGTCTCATTCGGTTGATTCCTCTTCAATTTTTTCTACTGGTGACCTGGGAGCGCTTAGAGGATTAAAATCCCTAGCTAGGGTTAAACAATGATTTTGTTATCCCTCAATATTCGAGGGGTTGGAGGGCCCCTGAAATCAACCTTGATGCGGAGGCTTCTCTCTACTGTTTCACCGCATATCATTTTTTTACAAGAAACTTTGACCACAGATGTGAAGGAAAGGGACTTTCTATTTTCTCTAAAACCAGACTGGTTAGCTTGTGATGTTAGTGCGATTGGACAATCTGGTGGACTGCTAGTTTCATGGGATCCTCGGTTTTTTTCCTTCTCATCACATCTTACTTGTGGAGGTATTCTATTGACAGGTTGTAGCTTGGCCGACAAAAGGAGATTTAATCTTCTGAATGTTTATGGTCCATGCACGGATCNCTAGAATTCTGGGAGAAGTTTATAGGCCTATCAACACTACTTTTCTTGCTCTTATTCCAAAGCAAAACTAGCCACAATATTTCTCTGACTATCAACCTATAGACTTGTGTAATCTATGTTACAAGATTGTAACTAAGATCATAACCAAGAGAGTTAGACCTATTCTATCAAGGTCTTTAGTAGAAGAACAATTGGGATTTCTTAAGGGTTGTCAGATTCTGGATGCCATTGGCACGACCCAAGAGTGCCTCCACAACATTAAGACAGAGAAATTGYAGGCTATTATCTTGAAACTAGATCTTAAAAAAGCTTATGACTGCATAAATTGGGATTATTTAAGACTAGTTTTGATTCAGTGTGGTTTTGGTCATGTAATGACTAGATGGATAATGGGTTGTGTATCCTCAGCTTCTTTGGCTATCCTAGTTAATGGAGAGGCATCCAAGTTTATAAAAAGTGAAAGAGGCATCCACCAGGGGTGCCCTCTTTCTCCTTTACTTTTTATCTTAGTGATGGAAGGGCTAAGTCTCTCTCTCAACAAGAGTCTCCAGGAAGGTAATCTTTCTGGTATAAAAGTCTCGCGTCTAGTTAGAATCCTCCATCTATTATTTGTTGATGATGTGATCATAATGACTTCAGCCTCGGAGTATGAATGGCGGGAAATTCATAAGATTTTAAAGAGTTTCTGTGAAGCTACTGGTTTGGAGATAAATAACAACAAATATACTTTTCTTTATTACGGTGTTCAGCCATAAGCAATTGAAAGTTTGACAGATCTGTTTCTGTTTAACTCTAAAATTTTATTGGAGGGTTTTAATTATCTGGGTTTTCCTTTAAAGGTCAACAACTACAAGGCGACTGATTGGCAATGGCTCAAAAAGGAGTATGAAAGGCGAATTCTTCACTGGTGCAATCATATGCTTACATTGGGAGGCAAATTTGTCTTGATAAAGGTTGTTTTGGAATGCCAACCAGTTTACTGGATATCATTGGCACATATACCTATCTTTGTTTTAATCCGGATTCACAGTATAACCTTCTCTTTCCTTTGGTCGAGATCAAACTCCTCTTCTTCTTACCACTTGTGTAATTGGGAGACCATCGCGAAACCAAAGATTTTTGGAGGATGGGGTATCCGGAACATCTTCTTCTTTTCTCGGGCTTTAGTGGCCAAATCGCTTTGGCGTGGATTGATGCAACCTGGAATTTGGAACCGCGTTTTAAAAGACAAATATCTACCACATTTCTCTGTTAGTACTTGGATCCGTTATGTTGATCCGACTTCTCGAGTTAGTTTGCAAACTTGGAAAAATTTGATTAATGCGCTTCCCCTAATTGTGAGATGGTTGGCCTGGAAGCCGAGAAACGGGGCAGATATTTTGATCGACAAATATGTGATTTTGGGAATGGGCAGTGAAGCCTTCCTTTCAGAAGCTTTGATTCATCACCTTAATGAACATTGGGTTCATTTCTTTTATCAAACGAGGGGAGCCAATATCACTGGTCTATCAATTGTGAATTGGTATACCAGTTCAGAATTGGGATTGACAAGTAATTTGGCCTTAGAATGGGATACTTTTAGAAGCAATCTATCGGTTGCGGGTATCCTACCAACTGATAACCATGATGAACTTTGTTGGACAGGCGGGGATGGCACAGGTAATATCACAACAAAGAATCTTTATAATGCATTAGCTGCAGAGCTGTGGAAAAAGAATGACGATCTTGTGAAAGGAAGAATCTGGTCTTGGGGATGCCCATTAAAATTAAAGCTTTTTATTTGGCTGTTGTTAGAAGACAAGATACTTACCTGGAACAACCTTCTCAAGCGAGGCTGGATTGGTCCTGGGTATTGTTATTCGTGTAAAGGTAATGAAGAAACAACCAACCATCTGTTTGCCCATCGTCCTTTCACGACTTCTATCTGGGGTAGCTTATGTACTCATTTAAAAGTTCAAAATGCTTGGACGAGGCCTATTATAAAGGACTGTTTTGACTCTTGGTTTTCTAGGAATGCAAACTTACCTTCGCTGCCCGCCTTTATATGTTGGTTTGTATGGAATGGAAGAAATTTAGCTATTTTTTATTCAAAATCCCCTTATGTGGAAAAAGTTCTGTTTCTTTCTATAGCTGCTATAGCGAACCTAAAATAAAAAAGCCAGAATTCTGTAAGGAGAAGAAGTGGTTCTAGCTTTCAGAAGGATAAAATTACAGGCTGGTTTGATGGGGCCTCTCAGAGGAATGGAGCATTAAGTGGGGCTGGGGGAATTATTGTCATTAATGAGAAGCAGTCATATAGATGGTCCCTGAATTGTGGAAAGGGTACAAATACTAGAGCTGAACTCTTGGGGGTGTGGGCTATCCTCACCTTGGCTCACAGGCTGGCAATTTCAGATATTCTCATCCTTGGAGACTTCAAAGTTATTATCGACTGGTTGAACAATGTTCGTTCTCTGCAGGTTGGATTTTTTGAATGTTGGAAAGAAAGAGTGGTTGGACAAAAAAAGCTTTTCAATACAGTCATTTTCGACCACGTTTACAGGGAAGACAATCAGGTGGCAGACTCCCTATCAAAGAAGGCTCTTTCTGATCCTTTTGGAACGTTAATCTATTATTAGATTATCGATGGACATGAGGGTTACTCCACTCACTTGAAGCTCTTCTATCTCGTCACTTCTTCAGTCTTGGTTTGGTGTGGAAGTCTGTCAGTGATCCAGAATTCGGGGGCTGGGCATCATGGACAAAATCTTCTCGCTTTAAAGTTTTTGTAATCTGCAGTTTTGGTTATGACCTTTAGAGCTTTCTTGTATTTCGGATAAGACTGTAAAGATCCTTTTTGTTGCTATCTCAGTTGGATCTTTTTTTGAA
>SNQJ01S0005810.1:39891-66723 GCA_010110895.2 Picea sitchensis | reverse complement strand
AGGCGAGGATGGCACAGGTAATATCACAACAAAGAATCTTTATAATGCATAGGCTGCGGAGCTGTGGCAAAAGAATGATGATCTTGTGAAAATAAGAATCTAGTCTTGGGGATGCCCATTAAAATTAAAGCTTTTTATTTGGCTGTTGCTGGAAGACAAGATACTTACCTGGAACAACCTTCTCAAGCGAGGCTGGATTGGTCCCGGGTATTGTTATTTGTGTAAAGGTAATGAAGAAACAACCAACCATTTGTTTTCCCACTGTCCTTTCACGACTTCCATCTGGGGTAGCTTATGTACTCATTTAAAAGTTCAAAATGCTTGGACGAGGCCTACTATAAAGGACTGTTTTGACTCTTGGTTTTCTAGGAATGCAAACTTACCTTCGTTGCCTGCCTTTATATGTTGGTTTGTATGGAATGAAAGAAAGTTAGCTATTTTTTATTCAAAATCCCCTTCTGTGGAAAAAGTTTTGTTTCTTTCTACAACTGCTATAGGGAGCCTAAAATAAAAAAGCCAAAAATCTATAAGGAGAAGAAGTGGCTCTAGCTTTCAGAAGGATAAAATTATGGGCTGGTTTGATGGGGCCTCTCAAAGGAATGGAGCATTAAGTGGGGCTGGGGGAATTATTTTCATTAATGAGAAGAAGCCATATAGATGGTCCTTGAATTGTGGAAAGGGTACAAATACTAGAACCAAACTCTTGGGGGCGTGGGCTATCCTCACCTTGGCTCACAGGCAGGCGATTCAGATATTCTCATCCTTGGAGACTCCAAAGTTATTATCGATTGGATGAACAATGTTGGTTCGTTGCAGGTTGGCTCTATTGAATGCTAGAAAGAAAGAGTGGTTGAACAAAAAAAGATTTTCAATACAGTCATTTTCGACCACATTTACAGGGAAGACAATCAGGTGGCAGACTCCCTATCAAAGAAGGCTCTTTTTGATCCTTTTGGAACTTTAATCTATTATCAGATTATCGATGGACATGAGGGTTACTCCACTCACTTGAAGCTCTTCTAGCCAGTCACTTCTTCAGCCTTGGTCTGGTGTGGAAGTCTGTCAGTGATCCAGAATTCCGGGGCTCGACATCATGGACAAAATCTTCTCGCTTTAAAGTTTTTGTAATCTGCAGTTTTGGTTATGACCTTTAGAGTTTTCTTGTATTTCGAATAAGACTGTAAAGATCCTTTTTGTTGCTATCTCAGTTGGAGCTTTTTTTGAAATGGCATGGCCATGAATTGTAAGGAACTAGTGACAATGTAAACTGATTATATTTTCTAATATAATGCACAATTTTCATGTGGAAAAAAAAGGTTTTGTGAAAGTTGTTTTCGTCAATTTTCTCTCTATATGCTCAAGTGTGCCTCATGTGCTTTAGTAGATTGCTGCATAAAAAAAATAGTCACATTCAAACATTTATTCTATTGAGTATGACATTTCTATTTCCTTTTTTGAACTAGGAATAAAAGACAATTCTTTAATGAATTAAAATAATCGTGTAAATAATTTATAATTTTTAAAAAGTTAAAAAAACAATTTTTTAATAAATTAAAATAATTATATAAATAATTTATAACTTTTCAAAAGTTTTGTGTTGAACAATACATTTATTCTTATACTTGGATTTCTCAAAATTAATTTGTGAAATGTTAAGCAATGTATTAATTAACATTGCTTAGATGTGTTTGTGTAATATGTGGATCCCTCTTGCTTTGCAAGTGTTTCCTTTTTTTTTAATGCCATCTTAATTGTAAACTTCCTAAAAATCAATGTGCATTTTATTCCATGTAAAAATGAATTGAGTTATGGTAAAATTTTCTCCTGTAATATTGACTATATAATTCAACATTTCAATGTATCGTTCATTTCACTCTTACCTTAGTTTGACCTAATTTTTTTTCATTCTGATAATAGTTTTCCCGACCTTCTGCCCCAATCCGGAGGTTTTCAACACTTGCTTGGGAGCTTCCGTGACTGAAATATAAATGCCAAAAAAATAAATAATAACTTATCATTTAAATAACTCATTTGCATTGGTAGAGTGTTCATGTTTATCATATCCACATACTTAACAACGAGTTCAAATTTGTGTCGTATCTATGTGCGCGAGTGAATAAACAGTTATAAATTATTTATTTGAAATTAGTAGGGGATATTATAAATGTTAATGCATATTTATATTTTTATATATTTATTAAAAAAAAGTTGAATATATATATAAATAAAAGAAGTTACAAATTTAAATTCAAAAAAGTTTACATCCAAAAGAAGTAGTAAAATTTCATACACCAATCCAATTTAGTGTGAAGAAAAACCTTAAATAATAATAATAATTCTTCATCAAAAATCAAGTAGTAGAATTTCATACACCAATCCACCAATTTAGTGTGAAGAAAAACCTTAAATAATAATTATAATTATTCATCATCAAAAATCAATTTCATGAGAACATTGTAAAAATAAAGAAAGTTATAAATGAGAGGATACTCTTTATTAGCACGATAACATTAGAATATTCGTTAAAATATCAATGGAGTATGTATGTTATTATATAAATAAAACTTAAAGTTAATGCTATATTATATTATCTTAGATATTTTAATTATATATGGATTTCATTATTTTTATTATTTTTATTTATTTTATTTTTAAAATTTAAAATTTTAAAATTTAAATAAATATTTTACTTAATATTTTTATTATTTAATGTATTTGTTTTATTATCTTTAATATTTTTTTTTTCATATTAAGAATTTCAATATGTGTGTGTGGGCGATTCTATATAGGATGTTACAACCTCCACAATACTAAGTGGACACATGTGTTATCTCCTAGTGTAGCCACATGTATAGTTATAAAAAAATTCTAGAAGGTTCAAAATTCTATTTTTTATTAAGAGTTGGGGCATGCAAAACTCTACTCTTAACGACTATTAGCAGTTGTTAAAACCTATCTTGTAAGGAGATAAAGATGTTCCATTCCCATTGTAATGTCATTTCATCATTAAGTAATGTGAAGTGGGATATTTTCCACATAGAAATTGCACATTTATATTAATAATATAAATAACTTCTAGTTCTAGAGAAAACTGGAAAGTTATAGTCGACACCACTGATAACGTGTTGGCTCAAGAAAACAAGGAAATCCATGGAACAAGAAAATACACACAGGTAGCTACGTAGAGCTGATAAAAAGAAACAACAGACTGAGGGACATCTCCCCTATCAGTCTAGTAAATCTGATGAAAAAAAAAGTAACGTCCTATAGACTCGACCAAGTAAGTGGAGAACGTCCAGAACCAATCAAAACCCATCAAGTATTAGCGATGAACAAGATAGCCTGAGATCAATCAGTGATGCCAGAGGAACTGCGCTGGGCTAGCTTGAACATCTTCCAATTGAGTGAATTTCAAAGTCCCTTCCTGAAAGGCAAGAGCTTGTTTGGATAGAATGTCTTCTTCCTAGTTTAATTCTCTGTAAGAATGTATGAAGACAAGATCTAAGAAGGCACGAGTAAGTGTCAAGATCCTCTCTTTCTAGTAGTTTAAACCCAACGCCTGTAGCTCATTGTTTTTATTCAACCAATCAATAATTAACTTCGAATCCCCTATGACCTATAGATCGAGGATGTGTAACCACATAGCCAGGGACAACAAGGCCCAAACTCTAAGGAGTTCAGCTCTATTGTTTGTGCCCAGTCCACAATTGAGCCACCACTTGTAGCTAGTGTGATTGTTTTCCTTAATTATTCTGTAAGCACCACTACACTGACCATTTCTCTATGCATCCCCATCAAACCAAGATGCAACTCTTCTTTCCAAAATCAATGGAGGTTGTTTCAACTTTAGTAAGGGTTGTATCATCTTCTTTGTGTCCCTGACCCATCCTAGGATCCTATGTAACACCCCTTTAATGGAAGGTTCGCCTTACTCAAATAATGCTTTGTTCCTTTCCAACAAATAATAGAAGGAAGACTGAGCCACTTAGGGTGCTTGGACCTCCAATCGTTAAAGACCTTATGTATGTTCTCGCTTGTCCACCCAACATTGATCTTGAAGACTGTCAATGATCTAGTCCAAACTTGTTGTGCAAANATGACCTATAGATCGAGGATGTGTAACCACATAGCCAGGGACAACAAGGCCCAAACTCTAAGGAGTTCAGCTCTATTGTTTGTGCCCAGTCCACAATTGAGCCACCACTTGTAGCTAGTGTGATTGTTTTCCTTAATTATTCTATAAGCACCACTACACTGACCATTTCTCTATGCATCCCCATCAAACCAAGATGCAACTCTTCTTTCCAAAATCAATGGAGGTTGTTTCAACTTTAGTAAGGGTTATATCATCTTCTTTGTGTCCCTGACCCATCCTAGGATCCTATGTAACACCCCTTTAATGGAAGGTTCGCCTTACTCAAATAATGCTTTGTTCCTTTCCAACTAGATGTTCCAACAAATAATAGAAGGAAGACTGAGCCACTTAGGGTGCTTGGACCTCCAATCGTTAAAGACCTTATGTATGTTCTCGCTTGTCCACCCAACATTGATCTTGAAGACTGTCAATGATCTAGTCCAAACTTGTTGTGCAAAGGGGAAATATAACATCAGATGCCGAGACGTGTCTGTATCTTTCTTGCACATGGAAAAAATGCTCAAACCCTGCCACCCTCTTCTTTGTAGAATATCCCAGGTGAGGATCCTATCCTCCATCAACAACCAAGTGAAAAGTTTGAGTTTAAGAGTCATGTCCCATTTCCACATCGAGTTGTGCCACCAATTGAAGCTTCTTGTCCAGATCTTCCCTGCAACAACACCCTATGCATTTTTTGTAGTCATAATACCCATGGATGAGTTACCTATCCAAACCAGCTTGTCCGAGGAATTCGAGAGGAAAATTCCTTCATGTGCCAATGCTTTGCTAAAATCCTCCCATTCCTCAGCCTCCTGGCTGCCTAAGCCCAACTCCCTGACCACTTTCCACTTAAATGTAGAAGGACTTGGCAAGCTCCTATCAACAACCTGAAATAGGAGATGATATCCTTTCTCCCTTAAGGAGTTGATAAGGCCGATTATGAGGTAAGATCTATTTCCCAGACCCTAAATTGCATCTTCTCCCAAGTGGACTAACATCCCCGTTCTTGGCCTCCAGGCAGTCCAATGTGTCACCACTGATAACGCTTTGTGAAGACACCTCCAAGTACTTGAGAATTTTGAAGTGTAAATGAAAGAACGTCTCAACCAAAAGATCACCGACTGAGAGTGTAATTACTTACCCAATAAAACCTCGTGCTATAGTCCATCTTTGAAGAGACAACACCATAAAGTGTTTGTTTCCAATGCTTTGTTGAACCATATCATATGTTTAAATCCCCAACCTCCATAAGCTTTAGGCTTGGATAATACCTCCTAGTTGCAAAGGTGTATGCACTCTGTCTCTCTGCATCCATACCATAAAAATTTGTACATTAGCTGCATGATCCTTTTTAATATTGTGTATGGCACATTAGCTATCGCCAGCCAATAGACTGATAGGATTTCAAGTATCGATTTAACCAGAACATGCCTCCCTCCCATTGTCAACCAACGATTGGACCAATGTCCAATCCTTTTTTCAAATTTCTGCAACAACTAGTGCCAGTCCTCTACCCTATAGTTGGTAGGCTTAAGGAAAAAATCCAAGTACCTGAGGCCTACGTCCAAACCAACAAAGTTAAAGGGAAATAAAGCTTTGTAAAAATTTAATTCTATACCTTATAGGCCTAAAAAATGCATCAAGGATTTTGATGTATTAGTGTCCAGCCCCAAAGCTCGACAAAAGGTAGACGTAATGGAAGCTATCTCCTCCTAGTCGGACGCCCTCACCATATTCATAATCAAAATATCATCCATAAACAATAGAGCTTTTTTTTTTATGAGTCTCGAGGTCTTTATACCAGAAATCTTCCCTTCAGAAAGTGTCTACTTAAACATTAAGATTAGGCCCTACATCACTAAGATAAAGAGAAAAGGCGATAATGGGCATCCCTACCTTAGCCCCAGTTTGCTTTTAAAAAAAGGGGTAGGTCATCCATTAATCAACACCACAAAGTTTGGTGTTGTTACACAACTCATTATCCAATTAGTGGACTTCAATCCAATCCCTGTCTTTAGAAGTATTAGCCTGAGAAAGTCCCAACTAACACAATCATATGCTTTCTTTAAGTCTAGTTTTAGAACCAACGCTTTCAACTTTTTAGTTTTGATGCTATGTAAGCATTCTTGTGCTACCCCAATTACATCCAGAATTTGGCTACCCTTAAGAATCCAAACTGTTCGAGTGATAAAACTTTAGACATAATCGACTTCAGACGTAACCCAATAAGTTTTACAATCACCTTGTAAGCTAGGTTGCAAAGATCAATCGGCTTGAACTCCCCAAAGTTTAATGGCTGAGCCACTTTTGGAATTAAAGCAATGAAAGTCGAATTTAATGAGCTTACCATCGAGCCCAATGTTATTGACTCCTCAACAACTTTCAGTAAGTCTTCCCCTAAGATCTCAAAGTGTTTGAGGAAGAATTCCACCATCCAACCATCCAGTCTTGGACTCTTGTCCTTGGAAAATCTCTGCAACACAAGTTTGATTTCTTCTACCATACTGGGTTTTTCGAGCTCTTGTACTTCACCCACTATAAAGTAACAAGGGTAATGTTGAACTACTTTCACCAGCTCCACAATTGTGTTCAGTCCTGTGTCATCATAGAGGGATTTGAAATAGCGCACCACTTCAGATCCAATGTATTCCTGTCCCTTGTGACTATTTCCTTGGCCATCCTTCATTTCCCAAATTGTTTTTTGATTTTTCCTATAGCTGGAAAATGTATGGAAATTTTTTGTGTTCCGGTTGCCTTTCTGAAGCCAAATGGCCCTTCTCTTTTGTCTCCAGGTTTCTTCCTCATCAAGTAGATATTTTAGTCTTTTCCTTTCTATCTCTTTTATATTTTTTTTCTGTGTCCATCTTGGCCCTCCCACTATGACTTAATGTGTATAAATTCTCAAGAGCCTCCTCTATAGTAACTAGTTCTATGGACCTCTACTTTTTTTTTAGTTTCTCCCATTTGATCACTTTTTTTTTTAGTGCTTTTAATTTACCAACCAGTCTTCTCATTGCAGAGGATTCAGTATTGAACTCCTTGGTCCTCCACACCGAGCTAACCATTTCACTGAAAACATCCTCTTTCATCCATATGGGGTTGAGTTTGAATGGGTAGAAAATCGACCTCTGTCCATCCTCAATCTGCAATGCTATCGGGGCATGATCAAAGAAGAAAGGGTAGATAGTCAAGGATTTGTACCTGCCCAAATAATGAACCAAGTCTTTTGACATATATACCCTATCCAGTCGTTTGGCAATGCGATCCTCACCAATTCTCCCATTGCGCCAAGTTGGACTGATCACAAGTGGAGCAATATCGATCCAACCTGAATCTTGAAAGATTCCTTTGAAGTCATCAACTAAAGGGTCTAACATTGATTTTTGTCCCCAAACTTCACTAGCTGAAACTATAAAGTTTAGATCACCTGTGAAAATGATATTTTTCTGATCTAGTAGACCATTGGCTACCACCACTTCCCATAAAGATTTCCTATTAAAACATGGACCATAACAATTAAATAAGGAAATCGACCTATTGCCTTCTAATATGGTTCCCTCCAGTAAAATACCTGCACAGAAGAAGGATGGTTGCGGAACCATCTTGTCCAGATTCCATGACATGCATAATCCCCCTGACTGGCCCAATGAATCCGTTGTGCAATAGTGCCAATTAGGCAAGAATTTGGAAACTAAGCCCCTCACTTTTTTTTCTTCCACCATAGTTTCTTGTAACATAATAATGTGAGGTTTGTTACATGTTATCAATCTTTGAAAGGTTGCACTTTTAGGAGCCCCTCCCACTCCCCTTATGTTTAGAGAAAAGGAGAATCATTTTTTGGCTCTATCTAGGGCTTTGAGTCCTCTAAGAGCCTTTTGTTCAGTGTTGGTGTTACCTTGTGAGTCCAAATATCCTCTACTTCCCCCAACGATCCTACGAGCAATTCTCATTTTTACATGCGATACATCTAGTCCCAGGCCCCTTTTCCATAAGGCTTGCTTTGTATCTCTTCTAGGGATCCTCATCTCAGGCCCAACCCCCCTGTCTGAATTTTCTCCCATCCCACCTTTTACCAATCTACTCCCTTTGAAAATGTCCAGTGGTTTCTTACTTACCATGTCCCGATAGATAGGGACCAAGGTCTCCAATAGCTCTTCTAGGGAGCTCTCCCCAACTTCTCTCTCCGTCCCCACCAGCGTATTGAGGCTCAAGMTCTTGCCAACAACCCTCTCCTTCTCCATCTGCAAAATAATACMTGTCTCCTGTACTGCTAGTATAGTGGCCACGACTCGACCACATTCTGGATGTGTTAATAGTTGTTCTGGGGCTTCCAARTACAATTTATCAATGACACCCTTTACAATTCCTTCTTTTTCCAAGTCCCRAGCTAGTCTCCATGGTGTAACYAGAGTCATTTCGATGGAAGTGGGAGTTAAGAGGTTGAGTCGACCGATCTCCCAAGTGGTTAGCGTGGAGAAGAAGGAGGGACAAATGAATTTGAACTTACTCAAAGCATTTTCCTCCAAAGTAGGGGTTGATGTTCGCTCCTATGAGGTAGATCCTCCCCCGCTCTAAGATGGGTCTTCCCCTAAATAGCCAGTGGCCGATTTCCTGAGCATAGTCGATTCTGAGTCTTCCTCTGATACTGTCCCTAGAAAATCCTTTCGTAGATGCCCCGTCCTTCTTCAAATGGTGCGTCGGAAAGGAATGTCCAGGTAGTCCATTTTTTGACCATAAGTCTCCCCCCTCCATTTTATATCAAGCCCTTCTAAAATCTCATTGTGCACATCCATTTCTACCAAGATTTTCCCCATTCTCCTGTTGCCTCCCAGTAAAATTGTATCCTCCACAAACAAGAACCTCCCCAGTTCATTCCCTATAGCCTTGAATGCCCCAACATTCCAAAGCTATGTGGTAATCCTAGTAAGAGAACCCAAATATGCATGTACTGGAAGTATTTTGTCACTAGATCAAAGCCCACATGCCATCTTTTTAACATCAGACTACCTCCATTCACAATCCAAGTTCCCTGCAGTATCTTCATGGATTCTTCTGGGATTATAAATTTGAAACAAAACCATGTCTTGGTAAGTGGGACCATCTCTGGCACATATCCAAGGAGTGGGTTCCATGCTTTATCCACCCAATTTAATTGGTCATGACCACCCAATGTTCTGTATGAGAACCTACCCACTAAAGCGCACATAGCCAAACTGTAGGCTTCCTCCAGGCCTACATCATCAGCAAGAACCATTTTCCCTTTGGCCTTCCTTGGTTTCCACAATGTTTTCCTACCCCAAACCCCCCCACTCACCCTAATTGCCTTCCCAAAGCTAACAATGGTTATGTATGTATATTACCTAGGAAAAATCTTGATCTCCCCCAGGTTTCTTTGATTTCTTTATTGACTGCTCCAAGTAGAACTCCTCCATATGAATCTTGTCTAGTATTTGAAGCTAGAAGGGAGCTTCTTTTAGTTGTAGGCCAGACTGCTTTTCCTCTATCACAACATGGGGACTCATCCTGTATTTCAACACCCACTCTATCATGGAGACCATTGATGTGGGTGCCTTCTTGGGTCATGTTTTTAGTCCCTGCTCTAATTCCTAGAGTTGTCTCCCACCTAAATGTTGTCTTGTCGTAAGTGGTGTCCCCAACTACCTTCCTCCTCATGACACTACCTGACCCATTCCTCAGCTCCTCCTCTGAGACAAAGATTCCAGAGCATTTTCAGAGCTCCTCGTCTTCCATGATCATCATATATTTGATTGCCTCTTCCATTTTTTAATGTATGGTCACTAAAAAACACCCGGTAGGTCCTCCTTCCATCCATCCAAATACAGTTCTATCCCATTCTACATGCTCTAAGTCTAACAAACTGGACCCCAACTGGTACTGGTCCTTCCTCAGACTTAGACCCCTCTATTACTGTTCAAAGGCTCGTCACCAAGTTGACAGGGTCACCGTATGGCCGCCATGAACTTGTAGCAACAAAGCTCCATCTTCGCTAAATCAAAACACTGAACCTTGACCCTTATGTGAAGTGGGATATTATAGCATAGTAGTGAAATAATCCAATACTATAGTAGGCCACTTTTTGGCATAATGTCCATCTAATCCATATTGAGTGGTTATCTTCCTTTGTTTTTTGCATTGTAAATCTGATAATCAAAGAGCAAGGCACAATTCTTCTTGTTGTGATTTTATCCCTCATAGAGTTCTCCTATTGAGATCCACAAGTGAAAGCAAGAGAATCAAATGGAACCAAAGAAAAACATAGACATGGAATAATAGTCACAAGTGCGCTAGAGAGAGATAACCATAGTACGTTAGAGAGAGAAAATTATCCAAGCATAAAACATAGTTATCAACTTTACGAGAACCCTCCAAAGTTCTCATGTTTTTAGAGGTTGCTTTTACCCCTATTTTAAAAAATGGTGCTACCAATAACACCACTTTTGTTTTTCAAGGTAGTTTTTGATACTTTTAATATTCTTAATAATAAAGTATCATTTTTTAAAAAATATTGTTATTAGTTTAAAACCCTAAAATTTAACTTTAACTCTTTAAAACCATTAATAATTAAAACCATTAATAATGTTATTTCATTTATTTTTTAAAATTATGGTTCTCATCTAATTATATATTTTTTAATTTATTTATGATACCATACATTTTATATAAAATTGAAAATATTAATCGACACATTTCAAGCTTTACTTATATTTTTAATTTATTTATGATACCATACATTTTATATAAAATATATTTTTAATTTATTTATGATACCATACATTTTATATAAAATTGAAAATATTAATCGACACATTTCAAGCTTTACTTGGTGCATATTTGATATATAGCTAAATAATACTACTTTTAAACACTTAGAAAAAACCTACATTTAATTACAAATAATAAAAAACATATATGTTTATGAAATTGTTTTTTTTTTTTAAATTGAAAAAAAAAGAAAAGAAAAAATAATAGTATTTTTATTATTATAGATTTTTATAGATTTCATTTATAAAAATGACTATATTTAATGTTATTTATGTGAAGTAAATAAAATGAACCAAAAAAATATAGTGAAAAACATATTCAAAAGATTGATCCTTAAACAACAATATATAGATATTTATTATTAGTGTAAGATTTCATTGTCAAAAACATTACAAAAWCAACTAATAAAAAATATGTCAAATTCTACATTTTTTTTTAAAGACATCTTAAAATTAATCAATAATATCCAATATACCAAATTCATAATTTTCAACATGTACATGTTTAGTTTGAAGAGTTTGMCTTTCTTCTTGGACATATTCCACACTTTCATTGGATCTTCTATGTTTGCAAGTTATTCAAAGTGATCATTTCCAAAAAACATTTTCAATGGTGGTTGAGGCTCCTTTGACATATTTACCATGTATTGCACTAAAATATCCTGTCTTTAAACCCACTTCTTGTGTTTCATCTAGAAGAGTATTAACACCATTAAGGCTCTTATTAATAAAATCATATTGTAATGTATCATTTTCAAAGGATATGCAATTTATTCCTTTCTATAAGGAACATGCTAATTTTGTACCTAATAACTATTTATAGAGAAAAATAAATAAGTAAAGTAGCATAAGCACATAAATTAATTAGGACAAAATATCAAAATACACTTTCATACTTATTATAATATCATAAATCTCCCGCCCAAAGGGGTTGGATCCAATGGTGGAAGGCGAGGAGTTTTTCATTATTGGGCAAGGTCCAATTCCCGTGAGGGCTTTACTTGGAGCCATGGGGGCACCTTGAGGTAGTGGTTGAACGTGTGGTTGCACCCAAAGATACTATATTAAATGGTATCGTGACCTGTGCACACATAAGTGGATCAAAGCCCACCCCCATGTCCTTCAAATGTTTTAGCCCAAAGGGGTTGGATCCAATGGTGGAAGGCGAGGAGTTTTTCACCATTGGGCAAGGTTCAATTCCCGTGAGGGATTTACCTGGAGCCATGGGGGCACCTTGAGGTAGTGTTCAAACGTGTGGTTGCACCCAGAGATACTATATTAAATGGTATCATGACCCGTGCCAACATAAGTGGATCAAAGCCCAACCCCATGTCCTTCAAATTTTAAGCCCACAGGGGTGTAGATCGATTGGCATGTGCCGTGTAAATGGAAGGAATTGTGTAAAGGAGGTCTCAAGTTCAATTCTCACCCCGCTTGATTTGTGTTCCATGCTTGCGGGATGTGTGGCGCACCTGGGGGTATACGGGTAGCGGACGGGTATCGACCATGTGTCATGCAAGTACGAGAATCACGAGTTGTCGATTCCCCCAACAATATATATATATATCCCTTCAACTTGAGTTCAAATCCAAAACCCAATCTCCATCACTTGAAAATGTATTTGTAAATACTTAGTGCTTGTATCTTTTGATAAATGTTTACAATATCTCCATTCCAATTATTTTGTTGATATGTTATCTATTTTATTACAACAATTATAAATCAATAATTGACTATGTTTGGCTCCATATTTTTCATTGATAAGAATATTATCATAATAATCTTCTTGTGTCCAACATGTATAACATTGCTTCCGAAAATGTCCATCAACATTTGATGTATCCCCATTACATACTTATTTAAATTCATTATGGATAAATTTGAGCCTTTGAATGAATATCATGGACATCCTATACTCACCATATGTGTTATGATTCCATACAAATAACTTTTCTTCTTTATCCGTTAGACCAACATAAATGACACGTTCAATTGTTTCAAAAATATGGTTATAGGGATGCTCTTGCATCAATTCTCTACTTCTAGCTTTTGCAGAATGATTTTCCCAATCACATAATAATAATTTTAAAATCATTTTAATCGACCAAATGCATCACTACTAGGAACTTCCATTAAGTCAACAAGAGTAAGGTAGTCAACCACATGTGCATATGGATCATACCTCATCAATGTTTCAAGTTGTGAATATGTCAATGGTGTATCCTTCTATTTTAAATTTATCTTGGCCTTCTGTGGGTTTGTAAAGATACTTCACATTTAATTGAAAAGTATACCTATTATTAACCAAGTTGTTCCTCCTCAATCAATCTCAAGTGGTATTTTTTGTTATTTTGATAATCCATCATCTAGATTAGCATGTGACATTGTGATTTTTTCCTATTACCCTAATAATTTTCATTATTATATCTAGAGATAACCGTGGCTTCTTCATCAAGTTCAACAACATTAGATTTCCTCCTATTGTAAAGGAGTGACATCTAAAGGATAAAAAATATGTTCATGATCATTAGGAATGGAACATCCTTAGCCATGCTTCTGTTGTGTTTCTCTCATTTCTTCTTGTTTTTAATAGGGGTGGTCACACTAGTGGAACCAATGTAAACATTATCCTCATTTTATGCAGATAAAGATCTAAATGTAAGCTTTCTATCCTTATTAGGTTGTTGGGTTTCCTTTCTTATCTATTGTATGTCTGGATTTTCCTATGCAATTGGAACTTTTGATACTTTTTTTTTTTTTTAAATTTCCTTACTTCTTGTTCCTTGTCCATATGAATGGCACCATATAAATCCCCCCAACATACTTGAAAGTGGCATAGAAAGATCTTGTAAAAACGAAATAGAACATTTTGATAATAAATATGTCCAAAAAATATCATGATACTTATGATAATATATAAAAACCTAAAAGATTAAGCAAACTTGATTTCCTCACCTCAATATCTTCCATGACAAATGCACATAATTTTGCAAAACCTTCTTGCCTATTACAATTGTTCATTTTGAAACACTATCTATTTTTCACATTTGTTTGTTTGTTTCACAAGTGCATACACAATATATGTGCCCAACACCACACATATATCCCCTAATTTGTTCAAATTCAACGCAATACAAAAATACACTTTACCCATTAGCGCTTTATTTATCCTTCACATACCAATAATGGTCCATTTTGTTTTCCCTGTAGAGGATTTCCAAACTCTAGCATTTATCATAATTTTTTGGAGCTTAGTTTATGGACCTTGAGTAGAAGTGTTAGTCTTTTATTTGCTAACAATCTCAAAATCACCGATTGTAGTCCATAGGGATATTATCACAGGTCTTGATCTAAAGACATATGCATATAACCTCCTTAATGCCATTTTCCATAAATGAGAAACATAGAGTTTAATTTTATTTTGTAACAGTAATACATATTCTACGTTTTTAAAATTTGGTGTCCCCTTAATTTTCTCCACTATGAAATTTGAGTAGTAGTAAACCGAAACAACACCATTTCATGTGTTAGCTACATAATGCATCCCATCATACCACAATCTGACCTCTTCACACATCATGAAGCCTAATCAAACCATCCGTTGACAGTTTATAGGGTGGCACAATTTACCATTTGTTTTTTGCGTGACTTGTGTGGTAAATCCTCCCAGAACTACAAGACCCCTATAAACTCAAGAAAAGGGCTAGCTTGTAGCTCATAAAATCATGTGTGCTTGTTTAGATGGCATAATGGGTAAGTGCAGACTTGTTAGAAACCCCATATTCATAAATTCTAATCAATAAACCTTCCTTAATTCCCATTGTGCATATGAAGTCTTATTAATGGATGAGAAGTGTTCATATAGAAGCTAGTTCAAGATTGGGTTCCATTGTTCATCTAGATAAAAAAGCCATAGTCATGCATTTCATAAGAGGAGAAAAGAGCAAGGTTATGGTGCAAAAATGTCATTGGAAGATATAAAGCCATCACCCATTTTCTCCATTGTTTGAGTTTCTTGTCATCGTGCTTGCTTCTATTAGTTCCCATTCAAAAAGGAGCTTGCTACCATCACATATTAGATTTGGAGATTGAGCATACAAAGATGTAAAATGACCCTCCTACGAGGAGATTTAGAACTCACTTACTACTACGAGTTCTCTGTAGGTGTTGCATAATAATTTTTTCTTTATTTGTACATTAAAATAAAACAAGCATCGAATTTAAAATATTGAATCCCTAGTTTAATACCTTTCTTAAGGGATAAGTTTAATGCTTGCATGTGAGCCTTCTTTGTACTTTATTTTATTTTTATATCTAGTTTAAGCAACCAACTAGATTAGGGTCTTTTGTTCATACAAAAAATTACCCACAACAATTCGGCGGCAACCATACTAGGAAGTTTGATCTAAAATCTCACTCCTAGTTTATTGTATACGTAATTTTGAATTTTGGTAGTTAGTTTTAGTAGTCATAATGTTTTTGTTTCTTTAGATGTAGCTTGGAAAGTGGTGTTTTTCTTGAAACCGTAGTTTTTTTAAGTCTCGAATGTAGGTGCAACCACCCATTATTTTTCTACACAAGTGTGTTATTTTCCTTTGAGATTTGTTCCTATTATGCGTTCCTACGTGACTTACGTACATAATAGGTCCATTGCTCGAGTGCACACCCCATGTAGATCCATGTTTTTTCTGTCGCATGCGCAAAGATGATAAGCTATTTTCTGCACGATTGTACACATAATTGCATTTTTTGTTTCAATTGGTTTTGTTCTGAATTTTTATAGGAAATATTATTTTTTCGTAGAAATTCACTGACCGTCTGATGTTATTTTGCTGAGTAGTTAAAAGGACATTGTAGGTAGGGAATTTTTTTATTTTATTTTTAGTATTCATTTCTTTTGGGGTTCCTTCTTTTTTCCTGGCATTGTTCCTTTTTAACACAAATTTAGATTTTATTTGTTGTTTATTACATTTGAATTTCTCATAAGAAGTTAAGAAAAACAGTTTGAGAAAGAGATAACCCTTTGACCTATCATTTCACCATTCATATATATTTAAATAACTAGGAAATATAAAAAAAAATCATTTCCCTAGCATGGTGACTAGATGGTGGCAATGTATCTCGCAAACACCTAATGGAAATGAGAAGGGTGGCTCGTGATAAAACCACATTTCTCTCTGCCATGCAACTGAGAGTCATTTCCATGTTTGATGACCAAATGATGACAATGTCATACCACTAGATATCCATGGACGTGATATGTCGACTCGTGATGAGACCTCTTGTCCTTCAACTAACCTTTTAAGCATTCTTTATTACATTGTGGGTCCCCTTTATTCAAAGATTAGTGTTTCATGTCTTTCTTGGGTGATCCCTAAGTGAAGCAACTAGAAGGTTTACACAAGGCTTTTATCTTTTACCCAACACCAACCCCTCTGGGCCTTTAGCCCCTTCTTCCCATAGAATGAGAGACAACCCTTTCTTGGGTCAATGCACCCTAAAATCCAAAAAGATAAGGAAATGGAGGGGAACAATGATGGAAAGTGTTAAGTATGGTCGTGAATGGTACGATGGATCATCAAGGGATTTCCCAGTAGCAAACCCATGCCCAAGGAAAACCACTTACTAGGGCACAATGTCAACCACCAAGGTGAAGCAGGGAAAAAGGCATAATGTTGAAGTACATATCATGAAATCTAGAGAAATCTAATATACAAAAAAATCAAATGGCTTAAATATTGAAATGATTCTCACCATAATACTGACTTGTACCTCATGGAGCAAGGCCCACTGCCTTCTGGAAGCCAACTAGTATGGTGGATACCATCTGCAAAACTGTGACCATCTGTGGTGGTGAGTGGATTTTCCATCTATGCAAAAGGGTATTGTTGGTCATGTAGTCTCTCAGTACTCCATATCTGCAACCCGAGGGCCTCGAGACATGATCTCCTTAGTTATCCAAAAAACGAGGATAAGAGGGTGTATCGAATCCCTGAAGATGGGACAAACCGAAAACCATTGAATTGCAAATTATGTGGGAAGAAACTATTAGGAGGGATTTGTAGGTTGAAATATCATTTAGCTAAAATCCTCGGGCATGATGTTGACATTTTTCCTAATACTAACCCATATATTATGAGAATTTCATTTGATTCACTTGAAGCAAAGGATAAAAAGAAAGATGAAGCAACCACAAAGAAGGTTGAACTTTCATTTAGAAGTTTAACGAAATCTACCCCAGAGGGACAGTGTAGTGGGAGGGGCTCCACAGATTCAGGTATCGGGAGGTTCGCATATTTTTTTGTTCCACAAACCACCCCTAGAGCACAACCTTCCATCAAGTCAGTGTTAAATAAAAGGGGGAAGAAAGAAGAAGACATGGTTGTGGGGAGATGTCTTTTCTAGAGTGACATACCTCTCAGCATGACCAAGAACAATCCATTTTGGCAGTCGATGTGTGATTCTATTGTTGTTGTTGGCCCAAGGTATAAAAGCCCTACCTTTGAGGACTTGTAGGGGCCAATACTTCAATAAGAAAAGAAGGACATCAACTCTAGATTGGCAAAGTTTAAGAAATCATGGGAGATCTCTGGATGAACAATGATGTTTGATGGTTGGACTTATAGGAAGGGTAGGTCCCTTCTCAATTTCTTGGTACATTGTCCTAGAGGTACCATGTTTATCAAATCAGTGGATGCATCAACAGATGTGAAAGATGTAGCATTGTTGTTTGATTTGATGAATGTGTTCATCTAGGATATCGATTTGCATAATGTGGTGGAAATCATAACATATAATGCAGCTTGTTATCCCCTATCCTAGGGATAAATAAGGAGATTATGTCTTGAGGCCCACAGGTCCTAGACATGGAGTATCGAGAGCCATATTGACTTGAGCTTGGCCCTGGAGGGCCCATCCTTCTTCTTCAATGCCTCCATATTGTCTACAACAACAACATACATCCCATTGGCCTGGTCCTTCAGCAGCAGTGGGTCTTTCTCTATGAGGTAATGAGTTCGGGTATCATGGTATGTGTCACTCTGATTCTCAAAACATTTGAATATGTTCATTTAATTCTTTTTAGTTTTGACGTGTACTTGGACCTTATTCCTTTCCACTTGTCCACACCTAGGGGGAATGACAGGATGCCCTAGCAAGTTGGTTCCCTTAGGATTTGATTTTCCACTGGGTGGGTTTATAAAAGGTCATCCTCCATTCCCACTATACTTATCACTTTTCATCTTTTTCCCTCTCATCCATCCCCTACATTGGTTCGGGCATTGGGTTTTCCAAGCTATCAAAGGGTTGTACCTTACCTTGTGGGAAGAAGGGGCTAAAGGCCCAAAGGGTAAAAGTAGTTGGAAAAAGATAAAATCCAAAAGAGCAAAACCTTCAGATGCTTCGCCCAGGGATCCCTGAGAAAGCAATAAATGGCTTCTCAGCAAGAAACATAGGGACCCATAAAATAATGAAATCAAGACCTAGTTGGAGGATAGGGGGTCTCATCATGAGCCAGCCTATTAGGTCCATGGGTATGTAGCAGTATGACACTACCATTCAGTTGGTCACCATGCCAGGGTAGTGGCTCTTGGTGGCATAGCTAAGAGAAAGGGGGTCTCATCACGATCCAACCTTCACATCTCCGTGAAATGATTGTGGGTAACATTGTCACCATTGGTCACCAAGCTAGTGAAGTGTCCCCTAACTAGTCTCTTGAAAGAAAAATAAATAATATAAAAATGTAAAAGGCATTAAATGGGCTTGGAAACATTTGCATCCATGACAAGGTGCAGCTCACCCTCTTCAGAGGCACACACAGGTAAGCCATACATTTCCTTGTCATCACTGCATCCATTGCTCAAACATCCCTACACCACCTCATCCACATACATGGTCTGGATTTTCCTTCACCTAGAAACATCCCACATCCAATAAGAATTAGACCAGTAGGACCTCCTGACACCCTCTCCAAACTTGGCTTGTAGAATAACATAACATCTTTGAGCACTTGTCTAGGAAAGGGGAGTTTTATGCACATGATTAGATAACTTGATTATTAGATGTGTTTGACATTACTATGATCCCTGTGACTTATGAGCCCATGGAGGATGTACTTGTTGTTTTTGAAGGGCCACACCTGACAGACATGTACACATGTGGAGATGATTAGTTCAGACCTCCATAGGGCTAAAATCCCACCAGATGGATGTTGAGACCACATCTAGGGGCAAACATATATCAGAGGCTTGCACCAGAGAGAGAAGAGGATGTTCCACCAGAAACAACCTGGTAGGCCTGAACCTAGGGGGGTCTTTCCCTCCCACTATGATGTTGGCCTTGGAAGGCCCATGACATCACCTATGTGACCCTTGATGTCACCCAACGTTTGATGGACACTTTGGAGGCAGTTGTGTGCCAAGTGGCACGTGTGGATTGATTTAGAGGGCTTGGGAGGCCTAACATTTTGCTCTTGGAGGCAAATGTTTCACCTAAGAGGCCTGACATCACCCTAAAAGGGCACGACATCACCTTTTATGCTTGATTTAGGGTTTAATTTGTCATTTTTATGTAAAAACTGGATATTACATGTAAACTGGCCATGTCGTCCTTTTTGACCTAATTTGTAAATTAAAGGTCATTGTAACTATATAAATAAGGGTTTTTTCCCCTTTATTATTCATCATCTTTCACTCACACTTAAGTGAGTTATGAAATTTGCGCCCTACTTGAGGTTTATTGGCTGAAATTTGGTGCACACTTCTTGAAGGAGGTTGGTTTTGGTGTATTTTAGCATTTTTCTTGGTGGAAGTCTTCAACTAGGCTTATTACTAGATGATTCTAAGTCTACAACACCCTAGCATCATTTTCTTCATCTAGTCATCATCTACTTCATCCTTGAGCTAAAGAAGGAGGAAAACTGCTATAGCCTAGGGTTACATAGTTCCTAGTGGCCATTTCCCCCCTAGGGTTTAGTGATTGAAGCCTTGGGTTACCAACACTTCAATCATTGACCTTATTGTCTCTAGCTCTCATATTATCATTTGTTCCTTCAATATTGTCACTGCTAAAAGAGACTCCATTAACCCTAAAAGCACTGATCTAAGACTTGCACTTGATTGATTGATGAAAAAATTTCTCAAAACTTTTACCTCAAGCTAGCTACTAACCTTTCCTAACCCTAGAGTAGACTAATTAGCTAGCCTACTTGCTTCTGTTACAAAAGTAAATACAACCATCTATTGCAGCAATAAAAGCACTTAAAATCAATTATAAATGTGACTTATACACTGCCTAATTAGCTTTTGACAAATGCTAGTACATTCCTATCACTGAGTTATTATTTTTGGTCATTGTGAAGCTTCTTTAAGGCATCTATTGTGAAGCTATTATATTATAAACATTGTTGTTATAAAATTATGTTTTCTTCATCATACATCAACTTTTTCTATTATTGATAAGTCCATAGTTTTATGAAGTACTAACATCAAATTGTACTTGCAAAATATATTGTTTTCTTGTTGCTTTGTTCTGGGAAGGTACATCTAAGCACTTCATTACTTCATTGGTTAAATCCTTGGAACTTTCTGATCAGTGTGACTTGTGAGAGGGGATACTTTTATAGACACTTTAACCTTTTCCTTCTCAAACCCTCAGGTCACCGGGGACGTCTCCCCTAGGCCATCAACCCTAAATAGGAAGAGGTATCCTATTGAGGTGACAATTATAGGATAACCTCCTGTTACACCAATTTTCCTTCCTTTAGCCTTTCACTTTGGGACAAGTACAAATTGAGCGATAACATTTTGGTGTCATTTCTAGGGAACACTGAGTTAACTCTCCTCAAAGACAACACTTTTTCGGTAAGCCTTTCCTCAAAATCCTTTAATTTGCAAAGCTTACCTGGTGAGTCCACTGAGGGTGATCCCCTCTTTTCCTTTTGATGATCCCTAGAAGGATTATCTGGCAACTCCACTAATGACAAAGTCGACCACGACTTCTCAATGGGACCAATCTAATTTTAAACTCTTAGACATGAGTAAGATTCTGGGTTACCCGTGGCAAATGCCTCTGAGATATGAAAAATGGCTCCCAAGATTCACTGGTAGTAATGAAGAAAACGTTGAAGACCATATGAGTAAATTTTGGGCCTTCTTTCTGTTGATTTTTTTATTAAGATAGGATTAAGAATGAAGTGCATTCCATTTTTAGCATTTTACTTGAACCATAGGCATTTGCAGTTTCACCATTAACAATTTGTTGCAACAACCAATATCACTAGAAGAAATACCATGCACAAGTACACAAGAAGTATCCTGGGAAACCCTTCTCAACAAGGGAAGAAAACCCAACCAATCCTTTGCTATATTATTCAAGAGAAAGACCTCCCACACCATAAACCTAGCACACAAGAGGGTTCTCACAAAACCCTAGAAGACTAGCGCCCAAGAGAGGTGCGCACTTTTCTCAAGAACAAGTACTTGCTGAAATTTCCAAACTCACACTTGTGTTGTGTTTCCTCAATGGGGAATTTACCTTTATTTATATTAGACCGTGCCTATCAAAAGTAGTGTCTATTGGCACAACAGGGCTGACCTCAATAACCCATAATATAATTAATAATTACCATATTAATTATCTTTTACATTAATTATCTTTAACTTTATGGTGGGGCCGACCTTTACCCTTTACATCACAAATAGGGTTACAGGTAAGTCTGACTCTTGTATAATATAGCAAGGGATCTCATACACCCACTAGTGCTCAGCCACTAGGGGCACATAAATCTATGCTCAACCACATGGATGTCCACATCTCTATCTCATAGGAGAATCACACTCACTAGTGCTCAACCACTAGGATCACATTCACATGTGATCAACCACAAGGATGTCCACATATCTATCTCACATGAGAATCACACTCACTAGTGCTTAGCCACTAGGATCATGTTCACATGTGCTCAACCACAGGCACATCCAACTTAGCAGATATCTTTCTCACTGCATCTCATAGGAGAATCATATGGAGTATCACATCATCTCAACTCTCTGCATAGACGATACCAGTACATCGTTTCATATCCGTCTCAGAGAGAACGACGCACCTAACTCATGGGATTCACCACACAAGAGCACACAACATTCCATTTCTGTCTCAGAGAGGAACCACACACCCAACTCATGGGATTCCTCACCCCACATAAAGGAACCACACACACCCATCTCATGGGAACACCCAACTCATGGGCTTCCTCACCCCACACAGGGGCACACACAACGTTCTTTCTTCGTCTTAGAGAGGAAAAACACATCCATCTCATGGGCACACCCAACTCATGGGATCTCTCTCAAGCCGACTCACCTAGTCTTTGTCCTGGAGGATGTCTCACGCAGTTGTAATAATCAACACTCCCTCTCAGCTAGGGAGGCATTCTCCATGAGGCTAAGTCTCACAGAAGTACTCGAAATTCGTCTTGGCTATAATCATCAACACTCCCTCTCATATAGGGAGGTAATATTCACTAGGCCAGGTCTCTCACAGAAGTACTCGAACTTCATTTTGGAAAGTGGTTTGGTGAAGATATATGCAATTTTCTCATGTGTAGGAAGGTACTGCACGTGTATTGCGTTCCTATGCACCATGTCTATGATATAATGATATTTTATCTCAATGTGTTTCGATCTATCATGAAACATAGGGTTCTCAGAGAGCTTCACACAACTCTGGTTATAATAATAGGATCCATCTCATGATCAAATAAATCTGTCAGAAGCTTGTGAAGCCACACTGCTTCGCGGACTGCCACACTCAATGCTATATACTCTTCTTCTGCGGTACTCAAGGCCAAAGAGCTTTGTTTCCTGCTGCACTAGGAAACCATGGAAAACCCCAAGGTAAAACAACATCCGGATATGCTCTTCCGGTCCACTGTACTCTCTGCCCAATTTGTATCGGCATATCCCTGCAAACTCAAGTTCACACTGGAGGCATATCTCAGGCCATATCCAACTGTGCCTCATATATATCTCAATACATGCTTTACTGCTATCCAGTGAGTTTGTCTCTACTGACTCATGAATTGACTAAGTACATTCATTGCATAGCATATATCGGGTCTGGTGTTAACTAGATACATCAATGATCCAATCAGTTGTGGATCAATCTCATCTAAATCATCATCATTCATTTTCTTCAAATACATCATCATCGTTGTAGGCATGGATTTGCATTTTGTCATACTGAACTTATTTAATATCCCCACTGTATATTTTCCTTGACTCAGGAAAATCTCATCAGTTCTCTTACATACTTCTTGTCCCAAGAAGTAGTGCATCATACCCATATCCTTCATCTCAAAATCAGAAGTCAAAGCTTGCTTGTATCCAAGAACAAGGCTTCCTGAATAAGTCACCAAAATCAAGCTGTCATCACCAACAATGTAATAATATAGGTTTGGATTAGCAACACTCTTGCTGAAACCCAAAATCATCAAGAATCCATCCATCTTCTCGCAACCAAGCGCGAGGTGTCTGCTTTAGTCCATACATGGATTTCTTCAACCTATACACATGAGATTTCGTGTCGTATATCACGAATCCCTCTGGTTGCTTGATGCAAATTTTTTCCTCAATCTTACCATTGAGAAAGGTTGTCTTTACATCCATCCAATGTAGTTCTCAACTCATGGATGATAGTATGGATGGAATTGCATCGAACTACTGGATCAATTTGTTTCATCACAGTCCACTCCCTCTACTGGTGAGAATCCTCTGAATACAAATCTCATTTTTTTTTATTTCTGGACACTTCCATCAGTTGCATTCTTTCTATTATAGATCCACTTGGAAGTCACTTACAGACTTCTCTTCTGATCTTGGAACAATATCCCATACATCATTCTTCAAAATGGACTGGTACTCTTCAGTCATGGCATCTTTCCATACCTGTTGACCTGTTGTTTCTCCATGACAAGAAGGCTTTGTATYGATAGTATGGCTGAAGAATAGCTCAAAAAMTCTTTGGTCTCTTTTCTTTCTCGRAATGTGTTGTATGTCTYAGAATAGCTCGAAAACTCTTTGGTTTATTCCAGTCTGGTTTATGGTTTATGGTTCAAGTAATGGTTTATTGTCAATCCCATATTTTGGACCAACTGGAATAATGGTTGTCTCCCTCTGAACTGTTGAAGGGGAGAATGTAATGTCTCTTCCTTCTCAATTATTTTGATTCCCTCTGAGTCAAGTAAATCCCTCTAAAGTATGAAGGATAAACATATTCCTTTGTTGTTAACCTTCCTAGAACAAGAAAACATATGAAAGGAAACAAAACAAGAATATATCCTAGAGGATATTTATGAGTATATCTCTGGAATCAAAACAATTTAAGGATTGTTGTCACAGCTACAACACCTATTTGTAGTGTAGTAAACTTGGAAATGTAGGTTAGAGGAATTAAAATAATCAAACCTGGAGGCTTCACTTCCAGTGTGTTGTTTCCTCTGAATGCACTAAGATCCTTTTGGATCCATGATTTCAGCAAAGGTTCCTTCCTCCTGCAAGTACCGTTATGATAATGATACAAATAATATATATACAAGTGCATACCTGAGGGTGTTGATATGATTTCTCCAATGTAACATGGCTGATCTTTGTCCTTTGATATATTCGAGAAGAAGGTAGTCATGGTGTCACCTTTTGTCATCTTGTTATGGCCCTTCAATGTAAGATCTTGAGTAGATGATTGTCTTCCTTGTCTTGACGTGATATTCCTTCTATTCATCGATAGTTTTTTCTAGTAAACCTTTTTGTATCACCCACAATAAGTCTTCCTCTGAATTCTTATCTTCCGAGAACTTGAAGTTGCTTGATCCATCAAGCTTATATTCCATCATAGTTTTGTTCATCATATTTTTAGATTCTTCACAAACCCTTGTCAACTGGGCTAGAAAACCTAACGGCTAGGCTAGGATAGAAACCTTAGGTTTTGTTGGGCTTATGACTGCCAAAAATAAGCCTTGAAAGTCAGAAGAACACATGTAAGCTTGAAGGCTTCTTCAAGGAGATGTAGAAACCCTAAAACCAAAAATCTGCAGAAATTTGCGGAACCCTAGAAACCCTAGGGCAAAAAATCCAAAATTCTTAGAATTTCATTTTGAGAGTTTCTGGAGGTGCGCTGAAGGAGGTTGTACACTCCTGTCCAAAATTCATCCCCAACATCCAAGTGTGAAGTGCTGAAACACCCAAAAGAAGAGGGTCGTACGAATTTTTAGGAAACCCTAGGAGGGTCGTACGGTTCTGCAAAAGAGGAGGGATGACTAGTAGAAGCTTATGCAATGGGTTCTTTCAGTCTACATATGCTCAGAAACCATGTTGATTTTATTATTAATCTAGGCTCAAGCATGAAGTTCATTCCATTTTTAGCATTTTACTTGAACCATAAACAT
Source organism: Picea sitchensis (assembly GCA_010110895.2). NCBI lineage: Eukaryota > Viridiplantae > Streptophyta > Pinopsida > Pinales > Pinaceae > Picea > Picea sitchensis. Next base: position 41,366 of record SNQJ01S0005810.1, on the reverse strand, counting down.
TTTCAGTTTCACCATTAACAATTTGTTGCAACAACCAAGATCACAAGAAGAGACACCATGCACAAGTACATAAGAAGTATCCTGGGAAACCCTTCTCAACAAGGGAAGAAAACCTAGCCAATCCTTTGTTATATTATTCAAGAGAAAGACCTCCCACACCATAAACCTAGCACACAAGAGGGTGCTCACAAAACCCTAGAAGACTAGCGCCCAAGAGAGGTGTGCACTTTTATCAAGAACAAGTACTTGCTGAAATTTCCAAACTCACACTTGTGTTGTGTTTCCTCAATGGGGAACTTACCTTTATTTATATTAGACTGTGCCTATCAAAATTCGTCTCTATTGGCACAACAGGGCCAGCCTCAATAACTCACAATATAATTAATAATTACCATATTAATTATCTTTCACTTTATGGTGGGGCCGACCTGTACCCTTTACATCAAAAATAGGGTTGCAGGTAAGTCCAACTCTTGTATAATATAGCAAGGGATCTCATACACTCACTAGTACTCAACCACTAAGGGAACATCCATCTGTGCTCAAACACAGGGATGTCCACATCTCTATCTCACTGTGTCTCACAGGAGAATCACACTCACTAGTGCTCAACCACTAGGATTGAAATATTCTAAGTTGTAAATGTAGGAAAATCCTTCTAGTTCTGGTGTTGGACTTTCGTCAAACAGTTTGCATGCTTCTGTATTTATGGCTGTAGGTGAAATTTGAATGGACAACAAGATGTCTCTTTGTTTTGTTTGTTGATAGGTTGGTTTTCTAACCCCTTATACCTCCCTAATGAAGTGCTAAGTGTAGTATTTTGATTTTAAACAAAACCCATAAAAATATAATGAAGACAATCACATATGAAGTAGAAAATTGACTAAATAATGGTTGTTATTTATTGAATAATATGGCTGAACCATCTACAATCATAATGAGGTAGGAATACCTCTCAGCAATGATGGAAATGTATGTTGTTGGAAGTTGGAAGTCTCACATCTCACACTGCCATAATACAATTAACCCAAATTGTACCCACGAGCTGAGGAGGAGGTCGATTCACATGGTTCTTGTCCCTGCCATCGATTCCAATTGATTCAGTAGCCTCCCATTCAATGGTATACCCCTCTATATGCAAGGAACAATCCTTCAAGGGAAGTCAATCAGCAGCAGCAACCCTCTTGTCTCCACGCAGCCATAAACAATGAACACGCAACTCAGAATTGGTGAAACTCGGCCAGCCAATTGCAACACACAGCCAACAGATAATGGGAAACAAATAATGCCCACTGAAGATCATGCCCAAACGGAGGTTTCCATGCCTAGGAGAGGCTCAACTTGGCCCCCCAATGGTCAACACGCAACCAACTAAAGATGGTTGCACCCAGCTCCAGGAAACGCCCAAACCATCAACTCGTGCCAAGGAGAAAATGGTTCTTCATGCCAAACCTGCTAATGAAATGCTTCTTCAA
>SNQJ01S0005810.1:13772-39881 GCA_010110895.2 Picea sitchensis | reverse complement strand
ATTACAATATCCGACATGATCAATCCACAATGGGGATTGATCCTATAAATAAAATATCAATAATAATAAGAATACTCTTTGCAGTTACATTATTTCAACAGGGCTTCCTCACCCCACATAGGGAACAATGTTCCATCTTTGTCTTAGAGAGGAACCACACACCCATATCATGGGCACACCCAACTCATGGGCTTCCTCACCCCACACAAGCGCACACACAACATTCCTTCTCCATATTAGAGAGGAACAACACACCCATCTCATGGGCTCTCTCTCAGGCCGACTCACTCAGTCTGTTTCCTGGAGGATGTCTCACACAATTGTAATCATCAACACTTTCAACTCCATCCTATTAGTGATTATGCTGAAGATCTAGCAATGAATCTTTTCTTTGCCACTCTTCATGATAATTCCCGGAGATGGTATAACAACCTCCCTAATGCTAGTATTTCATCTATGGATAATTTGGAGGAAGTGTTCCTCCAAAGATGGAGTGTTAAGAGGAATCCCAACATATTTCTAATGAGACTTAATTGCCTCACAAAGGCTGAGAATGAAACTGTCCAAGAATTCCATGACAAATTTGAGAGGATAGTACAACAGATCCCAGTGAGCCATCATCCTTCAAGTAGTTTCCTGACCTTTTTCTACGTGACCAAGGAATTATCTGGACGATCGAAATTTTTGCTCGATATAATTGAGCCAAGGACAATGCAAGAAGATTTTGACATAGCCACAGAAATAGAAGCCAAAATCCCCTCATCCAAGAAAGAACAATCTGTTGTTCTAGAAGTCAATATTGATGAAGCTGTCCAAGATGAGGTTAAAAGAAGAGGATGAGGTTAGTCACTTTCCTTTCCAGGTTTTTGATGATGCCTTGTTCTATGATTCAGAAGACGAGGAAGAAAGGGAATCCTTGTATGAGCTAGGGTACAAGGCATTGGTAATTGCTCCTATGTTTGATGATATCATCCAAATACTCGAAGCTCCTGCATAGGAAGAAGTATGTACGGTGAGTTGTTTCTGTTTCCAATATTTTGACAATGCATTATTTTGTGATTCCGGAAGCAAAGAACTACTTAAGGATCCCTTGGTTGCCTTAACCCCTTCATGTTATGATGAAGAAAACGACTTGGTTAATAATATTGACGAGTTCATACATGTTGGGAGACGTAAGTGGAATGTGGTTGGTTATGATATGGATCCCACTTATGACATTGAGAATCATTTCCATGTATTTCCTTTACATTTATCACAACATGTTACTCATAATCTTGACATTGGGCAACAAGGAGATGATATAATTACATATACTTTGCAAACAACCAGGGATGACCTAGTTCTTTATTCTCATGATGATTTTCGGTCATACCTTGAGGATTTTGATGAGTACTCCTTTGAGCATTCAGATTTGTTCTATGAATTAAATTATCAACCATCGATGTGCTCAGATCTTAATAAGAGTGAGGAAGTTGCTTTCCTGAAGTAGGATACTTGCGATAATATTTTCCACCTCCCTTTGATTACTTTAACGCGCTATGTCACTGAGGGTATGGTTTGGAAACATGTCCCTTATCCCAAGTCTTCTATAGGTCAAAGCCTCCTTTTGGAATTTAGGGGAAGGTTGAGTACCTTAAGAAGAAGCTTATTATCACAGTCTTCCAGCTTCCCCTTGAGAAAATGTCAGTCATCCTCTAGTTTCTTGTTAGTTCCTTCCCAAGCCTCAGATTGTGAAGACGTTTGAGGTAGCCAACTTTCAGACTCTTCGAGTCAGTCTTTTGAACCTTTGACTTTTCATGATCCCTTTCTGAGATGGATTGAGCCCTTTCCTGAGAGTATGCCTTGGCATGATTTTGTCCCTCCCTCCCGCCTCCATGAGTTAGACTTTATGATTTCCGATAATACAGTACATTTTCCAACTCATGTTATTTTTGTGCTTAACTTGTCATTGTTTTGGTTTATGATCAAGCACAGAGGCAGGTACTATGACGCATTGCTAGGGTGGCTTCACTGGCTATTTGAGTACACCCAACACTCAACCAACCGGTAAGTAGAGGTAAGTAGGTAGGCATTTTCATTCATTGTATATACCATCTGCATTTCATGCTAGAGTAGTTGTATTTCCATTTGTATATATGCTTTCTTACTTTGATTTTTTGTACCATATATGAGCTAGGGATGATATCACCACCCCAAATGATTACTAATGATTTTTTGTTGAGATCAAGCAGGTCATAGATCATGCCATAAATGTTGAGGTTCTCATGCGCTCTATGGTGAGCACATGTCCCCGAGTTCGAGCCAGATGTTATCCCATAGCCTAGGGATAACTAAGGAGATTATGTCTTGAGGCCCACAAGTCCTAGACATGGAATACCAAGAGCCATATTGACTTGATCTTGGCCTTGGAGGGCCCATCCTTCTTCTTCAACACCTCCATCTTTTCTGCAGCAACAACATCCATCCCATCGGCCTGGTCCTTCAGCAACAATGGGTCTTGCTCTGTGAGGTAATGAGATTGGGTATCATGGTATGTGTCACTCTGATTCTCAAAACATTTGAATATGTGCATTTAATTATTTTTACTTTTGACATGTGCTTGGACCTTATGCCTTTCCACTTGTCCACACCTGGGGGGAATGACATGATGCCCTAGCAAGTTGGTTCCCTTAGGATTTGAGTTTCCACTGGGTGGGTTTATGAAAGGTCATCATCCATTCCCACCATACTTATCACTTTTGATCTTTTCCCCTCTCATCCATCCCCTACATTGGTTCATGCATTGGGTTTTCCAATCTAAAAAAAGGTTGTACCTTACCTTGTGGGAACAAGGGGCTAAAGGCCTAGAGGGTAAAAGTAGTTGGAAAAAGATAAAATCCAAAAGAACAAACCTTCATATGCTTCACCCAGGGATCCCTAAGAAAGCAATAAAAGGCTTCTCAACAAGAAACAGAGGGACCCATAAAATAATAAAATCAAGACCTAGTTGGAGGATAGGGGGTCTCATCACGAGCCAACCTATTAGGTCCATGGACATGTAGTGGTATGCCACTACCATCCATCTGGTCACCACACTAGGGTAGTGACTCTTGGTGGCATAGGCAAGAGAAAGGGGGTCTCATCACGAGCCAACCTTCTCATCTCCGTGAAACGCTTGTGGGTAACATTGTCACCATGCCAGGGCAGTGTCCCCTAACTATTCTCTTGAAAGAAAAATAAATAATATAAAAAATTAAAAGGCATTGAATGGGCTTGGAAACATTTACATCCATGACAAGGTGCAACTCACCCTCTTCAGAGGCACCCATAGGTAAGCCATACATTTCCCTGTCATCACTGCACCCATTTCTCAAACATCCCTACACCACCTCATCCACTTACATGGCTTGGATTTTCCTTCACTTGGAAACATCCTACGTCCAATGAGAATTAGAACAGTAGGACCTCCTGACACCCTCTCCAAACTTGTCTTGTAGAATAACATAACGTCTTTGAGCACTTGTATGGGAAAGGGGGGTTTTATGCACATGTTTAGATAACTTGATTATTAGACGTGATTGACATTGCTATGATCCCTGTGACTTATGAGCCCGTGGAGGGCGTACTTGTTATTGTTGCAAGGACACACTCAATGGAAAGGTACACATGGGGAGATGATTAGTTCGAAACTTCATAGGGCTAAAATCCCACTAGATGGATGTTGAGACCACAACCAGGGGCAGACACATATCAGAGGCTTGCACCTGAGAGAGAAGAGGACGTTCCACTAGAAACAACCTGACAGGCCTAGACCCAGCGGGGTCTTGTCCTCCCACTATGATGTTGGCCTTGGAAGGCCCATGACATCACCTTTGTGACCCTTGACGTCACCCAACGTTTGATGGACACTTTGGAGGCAGTTGTGTGCCAAGTGGCACGTGTGGCTTGATCCAAAGGGATTGGGAGACCTAAAGTTTTTCTCCTGGAGGCCAACGTTTCACCTGAGAGGCCTAACATCATCCTAAAAGGGCATGACGTCACCTTTTCTGCTTGATTTAGGGTTTAATTTGTCATTTTTATGTAAAAATTGGATATTACATGTAAATTGGCCATGTTGACCTTTTTGACCTAAATTTGTAAATTAAAGGTCATTGTAACTGTATAAATAAGAGATTTTTCCCTTGTATTATTCATCATCTTTCACCCACACTTAAGTGAGGTCTGAAATTTGTGCCCTGCTTAGGGTTTATTGGCTGAAATTTGGTGCACACTTCTTGAAGGAGGTTATTTTTGGTGTATTCTAGCATATTTCTTGGTGGAAGTCTTCAACTAAGCCTATTGCTAGATGATTCTTGGTGAATGTAAGTAAATTTCTGCAATTTTTCTTCATTTTGAATGGTTATGGTGTATTTATCTTGTATTTCTTCCAAGATTATGAAACTCTATGTTAAAACCCTAGGAGGTTAAAGCACATGCTATTGTTCTTTCCTTAACAACTTTTCACCTACTAGATTGTGCTAAAAACCATAATTTCTTGAAGCTTTGTACTAAAGGCCTTTCCATTGCAACACCCTAGCATCATTTGCTTCATCTAGCCATCATCTACTTCATCCTTGAGCTAAAGAAGGAGGAAAACTGCTAGGGCCTAGGGTTACCTACTTCCGAGTGGCCATTTCCCCCTAGGGTTTAGTGATTGAAGCCCTGGGTTACCAACACTTCAATCATTGACCTTCTTGTCTCTAGCTCTCATATTGTCATTTTTTCCTTCAAGATTGTCGTTGCTAAAAGAGACTCCATTAACCCTAAAAACATTGATCTAAGCCTTGCACTTGAATGATTGATGAAAAAAAATCTCAAAACTTTTACCTCAAGCTATATACTAACCTTTCCTAACCCTGGAAGAGACTAGTTAGCTAACCTACTTGTTGTTGTTACAAAATTAAGCTACAACCATCTATTGCAGCAATAAAAGCACTTAAAAGAAATTATAAAGTTGATTTATACACTGCCTAATTAGACTCTGACAAATGCTAGTACATTGTTATCATTGAGTTATTATTCTTGGTCATTGTGAAGCTTCTTTAAGGCATCTATTGTGAAACTATTATATTATAAACATTGTTGTTATAAAATTTTGTTTGCTTCATCATACATCAACTTTTTCTTTTATTGATAAGTCCATAGTTTTATGAATTACTAACATCAAATTGTACTTGCAAAAAATATCGTTTTCTTGTTGCTTTGTTCTGGGAAGGTACATCTAAGCACTTCATTACTTCATTGGTTAAAACCTTGGGACTTTCTGATCAATGTGACTTGTGAGAGAGGATACTTTTATAGACACTTTAACATTTTCCTTCTTGAACCCCCAGGTCACCGGGGACGTCTCCCCTGGGCCATCAACCCTAAATAGAAAGTGGTATCCTATTGAGGTGACAATGATAGGATAACTTCCTGTTACACTAATTTTCCTTCCTTTCGCCTTTCCCTTTGGGACAAGTACAAATTGAGTGATAACACAACTAATTTTTGTTGGAGAAATTTCTATTTTCGACACACTAATTCAGTTGGAGTTAACTGACTAGTTCTATTTTTACCATCACTATTATGCATGCATGCATTCTTAAGGAAAGATAACTGCTTGATTTCTTTTCTTAATTATGGAATGTTTTTCCCTATATATGAGTATATTCCACTCATTCATTGTATCAATCATCAACTTATTGGAGTAGTGTGAATATATTTTCTCATTCTTCCATATTGAATCTCTTTTCCTTTTTTGATAAGTTTTGTTTGTACTTGCTTTAGCTAGATCTCCTGTGTAGGTTTCCATGAAACACTGACATGGTGTCAGAGCTATGTTGCTTAGAGCAAGCCAGACAAGCCAAATAATAAGGAAAATCGTGGTTTCGGCGAGCTAAATCCGTGGTCGTACCTTTCAACAGTTATTCCTCCCAAAATATTACGTTTTTGAGGAAACAACCCGCGTGAGAAGTAAATCGACCCATTTTGGAAGTGGGTTTTCAACCGTTTGGCGATATTCCTCACCGTTTGTTTAGAAAGTAAGTTGCAATATCATTTCTTGAAACTGATACGAATTTTCACTTAAAGTGTCATTTCTATCATGATTTCTTAATTTTTCACTTGCAGATTAAGAGTAAATTTTTAGGGGTTCTTAGAAACAGTGGGAGAGATGGATATGACAACTATTATACAGTCAAACTTTGTGGTAATCCTCACACCATACAATTATTTTTATTGGAAGCTCAAGGTGACATTCCAACTCAAAAGAAAAGGACTATATAAGTTGACGATGCTGACAGAAATATAACCTACATCAACGATTGAGAAGATGAGATGGACGAACGGTAAGGATGAGGCCACGGGACTACTTCTTGAGTTAATCTCCACTGATTTGTGGTTTCATGTTACTGCATGCAAGACTCCAAACGAGATCTGGACCACCTTGGAATAACTCTTTGGAAAGTAGGATGAGATGCAAGGTCATATGCTTGAAGTAGAGTTGAATACCTTAGACCCTAAAAGTTTTGATAATATACAAGATTTTTTTACTAAATTTAAATCTTTGCTATTGAGCTTGGGTGAATGTGGTATTGATAAGTCTACACAAGAGAAACAACTTATTCTAACAATATTGGCCAAGCTAGGACCATAATACGTTGTATATGTCTCCAATTTCCATTCTGGCAGATGTCTTTTTTGAACAAATTGGAAAATGCCTACGTTGGCTCAGTTCATTGAGTCTCTTACACAAGAGCAGACAAAACTCATACAGATGAGCCTCATGAAAGATCCCAAAGCACATGCACTCACCATGCATGATGGAAAAGGGTCATCCAAACAGAACAGGAAGGAGGGATATTCTAAACCCTTCAACGATTCTTCAGGTTCCAGAGACTCTTCAGATTCCAAGAAGAATAAGAAGGGAGAGTAGTGCACTTACTACAATAAACCGAATCATGAAGAATCCACATGCATGAAGAAGAGATCGATTTTATGACACAGGTACTTCAAAGTAATAACCTTGGAGACTTCATTCCTGAAGGAGCCAAGAAGAAGAAGGAAGAAGACCATGCGACTAAGAAATGTAATCATCATGCTCTGGTTGCAATTAATTCCTCATCTGATTCATGGATTATAGATTCTGGTGCATCCCATCATATGGCAACAAAAGAGGAAGTTTTCTCTTCTTTGAGTCCATGCTCAAGACCCCCTATTCTCATGGGGGATGACACTCCAGTAGCAGTAGCAGGAGAAGGGAGAGTGGAACTCCACAATGGAAGTTTTGAGAATGTTTTACATGTTCCAAAGTTTTCCATGAATCTACTCTCAGTTTAGATCACTCAGAAAGGTAAAAAGGTTGAATTTACATCAGATTCAGTTTCAGTAATTGACATACATGAGAATTTCATCATTGCAATTGGTGAGGTGGATCACAAGTCAAAGTTGTATAAATTCACTAAGTTTTATGACGATGACTTCTCTATTCTACTTACACATAAGGAGAGTACTTTGCATGCACCTCCAGTGCAACATGCATATACTCTTGTTCTTTCATCAGTTTCAGACTTCAGTGATGATTCCATATAGTCGGATTTTGTACATGGAAATAAGCAGGTAGTACAACCATATAAGAAGCCAGCGTCGAAGCTTCAACAGATGCCCAAGAAGGCACAAACCACTCTTCAAGCAACATGCAACCTTGCAAGGAATCCATTAGATTTGAGGATGACTCGATCTCAGCATGAGGAGCCTTCTCATGTACTTTCAACTTCAGAACCTACGATGCCCATGCATTGCTATATGGTTCAATCTACTGATCCACAAACCTACAATAGGGTTGTGGGAAATCCATTATGGCAAGAAACCATGCAGAAGGAGTATGAATCACTCCTAAAGAATCAGACTTCACATCTGGTTCCACTTCCACCAGAAAAGAATATTTTCAGGTGCATATGGGTCCACAGGATCAAGAGTTACAAGGCCTGATAGGTTGCCAAAGGACTTCATTAGATCCATAAAGATTTATACATCTTCACGAAGACTTTCAATGAGCAGAAGTTTCAGAATTTGCGGGATCGTCTTGCAGTGAAGAACACAGTTGCCTAGCAGCTGTCATTTTCTTCTTTTGATACATTATCTTTTGAGGGGGGGTTTTGTTCCCACGTGGTTTTCCCTCTTTCCTCGTTTTTATTTAGTGTTCATTAGTTGCATTGTACATGAGTACCTAAAATGGCCTAGTAGTTGAGATTCATTTTTTACTCCATAGTGATGTTCACGGGGGGTGTTGGAGAAATTTCTATTTTCGACACACTAGTTCAGTGGGAGTTAACTGACTAATTCTATTTTAAACTTTCTATTTTTACCATTGTTAGGATATTCATTCCTAAGGAAAGCTAACTATTTGATTGCTTTTCTTAATTATGGAATATTTTTCCCTATATATGAATGTATTCCACTCATTCATTGTATCATATTGATCATGATCTATGTATCAATCATCAGCTCATTGGAGTAGTGTGAATATATTTTCTCATTCTTCTATATTGAATCTTTTTTCCTTTCTTGATAAGTTTTGTTTGTACTTTCTTTAGCTAGATCTCCTGTGCAGGTTTCCATAAAACACTGACAATTTTTTGGTTGTTGGTAGGTTGCTTATGGAGAGGTATTGTTCATTGTTCTGGACTCCATGTGCTACACACTATATTGATTTGATGCTCGAGGATATGGGGAAAACCTCCTTCATCACGAAGGTGATTGATCAATATAGGAGCGTCCCCAAGTTCATATATAACCATACTTTTGTTCTTAGCCTCATGAGGAGACACACCAAAAGCATGAAGTTGCGGCGTCCTGCAAACACTCATTTTGCCACCAACTTCATTACTCTTCAATGTTTGCTTCGATGTCAGTTTGAGTTGAAGCAAATGTTTGTTTGTGATGAGTGGCGGGATTCTACATATAGCAGGAGAGAGGGTGGGAAAGCCAATGCCAGATTGGTGTATAAAAACTCTTTCTGGGAAGGAGTGGAAGAGGTGTGCTCAGTGAGTGAACCTTTGGTAAAGGTTTTGAGATTGGTTGATAGTGATAAGCCCATAATAGACTATTTGTATGAGGCCATGGATAGGGTCAAATAAGCTATCTGGGCTTATTATGTGGGAAAGGGTAACCACGGGTTTCGTAGACAGATGCTATTATGGGATTTGATTGATACTCGATGGACTAGGATGCTCCATCGACCCATTCATGCAACAACAATTTTCCTCAGCCCTTCATTTTCCTACAAATGCAGCTTTGATTTTGATGGTAAGGTGATGGAAGGGCTCCATACTTGCCTTCAAAGGATGGTACCTAATGTCGTGATCTGCCTTGATATTAATTGTGATATAGAGATGTAGCGGGATGATACCAGACTATTTGGCTATGAAGGTGTTGTTGCTAAAAGGATCGTTTTGATGCCACGTAAGCCATTAGAATTTAGAAAATAGTTCAACTTAGAACTTTATGTTTTCAAAATTCAAATTTCAATTATGTATTTTAAAATTTAAAATTTATTTTAAAGATTAATTATGTTCTCTTTCTTTCTTATTTGTTGTAGATGTTTGGTTGCAAAACTATGGTGCAAGGGCACCAAATTTACAAAGATTTGTCATCTGAATTCTGACTCAAACCTCTGTTAGAATAATATGTGTGCTCGTTTTCACCATATACATCATAACAATATTGTCACCCAACCATAGGCACAAAGGCCACTCTCGAGCACCTTAACCTTGACAGATAGAATAATTCCGTAATCAAACCCTAGAACCAATAGCCAACCAAGGTAGCGTACCTCTCTCTCAAAGCTAGTGTACCAAGCAAAAAGTCCAACCATAACCAAAGACCAAGTCACCACTGCAACAATTGCAACTCTCCTCCAGTCATGTGCACCACTTTTCTCTATGCAGTTGTGAGAGTGAGTGTGACAAATGAGCTCTAGCGCCCTCTTATTTATAGTCCTCCAAGTGACCTAATTGGGCCAACTTCTACTTATGGAGGATAATAATTTAATATAAATTATTATCTGGAGTCGACTTGTCTTTGAAGGTTATTTCCTAACCTTCTAGGGTTTCTCTTGCTTCCCATAATATTCTAGACTCGTCAAAGGTCATACGTAGAGGTTAATACCTCCCACAACTACTATAATATCAACACTCCCTCCTAGCTAGGGAGGTATTAAGGGTAATGGTATTGAGCAAAAACAAACCATTCAACCGGTAGTATCATCATAGCCACACATGCTATCTCGTGATTGAATCATGAGCACCAACATCACTATCCAACTAGATAGTCTCTATGGAAATCAGAACAATGCCATCCAATAGAACACAATTGTGTCTACTCATAGTAGTATACAACTACTATCTAGTGGTACACAACCACTCCTAATAGCACACGACTACTAACTAGTTACACATAGTCACTACTAGTGGATCACATCCACCTCAATGGCATAGAACTATTGTCTAGAGACATACATACTCCACAACAATCATATCATCTGATATCAACAATGTCATGATATGAATTGAATCATCTGGGCCACTCTTCCACTCACATCTATGAGATCTGGAAGAGCATCTACACTCGAAAAGTTAAACATCATCCATGGGTTGTCTAGACTATTCTTCTCAAGCATAGAAGAATAATTGTCCTTGATTTCTGAACTTGGACCATTCAACCTAAATGGGCCATTCTTCTGACACGATTCACAATGCAACCTAGAGAGAATGCGTTTTCCCTAGGGAATGACTATCCATGATTGCTGAACTTGGACCATTCAACCTAACTGGGCCATTCTTCTGTCACGATTCATAGTGAAACCTGGGGAGAATGAGTCTACCCTAGGGAATGATTTTCTAGACCATTTCCTATGGAAATGATTGTCCTGCACCAACCTCCTACATCGGGCCATACTTCAAAACTACTCACAACTGTGAACTTTGAAATAAGACTACCCGGAGAGGACCATTCTACTTGATCACTTCTCAGAGTGACTGCCAAGGAGAATGATTGTCCTAGACCATTCCCCCACACTGGCCATAAGGGGAATCACTGTCTATGGTACATCAACAACTTGTCGGACCATGATTGTTCGTTCTGGACCATTTTCCGAAATGGAAAATGATTTTCCATCAAAAATAATGGACCACTTTCCGGATTGGAAAGTGACTGCCCAACCTGGACCCTTTTCCAAACTGGAAAATGACTGTCCATATATCAATAACATATCAGAGCTCCCTCCCAACCTGGGGAGTATTCTCTTCCCTTTCCAATAAGGAAGTCATCTCCACGAGTCCCAGCTTGTCTTTTAAGTACGCAAACTTTTCATCTTGGACAAAGGCTTTACCAAAATATTTGTTATCTTCTCATCAATGGAGATATACTGGAGAACTACTTCTACCTTCTGGACTTTATCAGACATAAATTAATGCTTGATCTCAATGTGCTTAGACCAGTCATGGAATACTAGGTTCTCTAAGAGATTTACACAGCTCTGGTTATCACAATATATCACAGTCAAATCCAACACCTGATCAAATAGTCTAGAAACCAACTTACGGAGCCACACTGCTCCCGTACAAGCATCACAAGATGCAATATATTATGCTTATGCAGTGTTGAGTGCAACTGACTTTTGTTTCCTGCTAGCCCATGATATCGTGGCAAAGCTCAAACTGAGACATATCTAAGAAGTACTTATGTTATCTGCACTCCCTCCCCAATCTGAATCAATAAATCCATGCCGCATAACTCAAACGTCCCATGAAGATATTTCAAGGCATGCTTTGCAATTTTTCAATTTTTATGGCTAGGTTTCACCTAGAACACGCTCAACATGTTTACATCAAAGAAAATGTCTGACTTAGTATTCATCGAATACATCAAGGAGCCAATTAATTACCGATACAGGGACGGGTCTACTGGATCAGAGTCTCTCAACTTCTTCAGATCTGTCATCATGGGAGTTTTCCATGGATTTGCAATCCATCATTCTAGACTTCTGAAGAACCATTTCAATACACTTCCTTTGTCATAGGAAGTTTTCACCACGCTTCTACTATACATGAGAGGCACTGCACCAGGTTGATTGAATCCATACAAGGTCTTCTTCTATCTGCATACATGGGTCTCTTTCTGGTATACCTCAAAAACTTGAGGTTGCTCTACATATGCTTCTTTTTCAATTACTTTGTTGAGAAGAACAATGTTTACATCCATTTGATGTAAACTCCAACCCATGGATACTGCAAGAGATATAGTGGCTCAACTAGAGGTGAATCTGGTTAATAGAACAAGCTATCGTCATAGTCTTCTCCCTCTTTATGGGAGAAGACTCTAGTTCTGAAACTCACCTTGTATATACCAATGCTTCCATTCAAAATTTCTCACATACATTATTCTTCATCACAACTTCCTTCCATTCATTTTGTTTCACTGCTTCTAGTGGGTTCAAACCATATTGGTAGTCTTATGATTCTTGGTATAATAACTGGTTCAATTGGTTGTTTTGACTTTTCTTTATTTCTTGAAATCTTCATGTTCTTCCTCATGTTTCTCTTCAAATTTGGAGTCCATGGAATCTTCTATAGATTCTATGCCCTTCCTTTCTAAAGGTTCCAACTTCTTCTTTTCGTCATAGGAACATAAATGTAGATGGACAACTAAGGATATTCAGGGCTTCTTTTCGAAGACGACTTCTTCTAGAGTCAAACTGAACACGTGCCACTACTTCTAATGAAGAATATGGACATATACTTCATATTCTTCACGGGTTCTTTAATGGATCACATCATTGAGAATTAGCTCCCTCCTAATCCCAACTTCATGCCTGAATGAGCAATATGCATGCTCTTCTTTTGGAATTCTGCAATCAACTCCCTCCATCTGAGAAAGTCCATGCTTCCATCTGCATCCTTCTTGCTTTCTGTAAAGTGTCATAAGTCTATTCTAGTTTCCTCTTGATTACCGACTTCTTTTTGGTCTGACTCCTTCTGGGTCTCTTCAAGTTTGGTTATGATTGCAGCCCATCTGGCAGTTGTTACTTATATACAATTTTAATATCTTCCACAAGGATTTTCACTAAAGGTAGTCAACGTACTTCATCCTTTTCAAATACATTAATAGTAGTCATTGTAATGGCGGTCCTTATCTTGTTTTTCTCCCATAGGTATTGTTTCATTGACATTGACCATCTTATCTTCTAAGAAATCGATACACATGATATGTATGTAAACATGGTATGTGCAAGAACTATGCTACAGAAGAATATTGTTACCATGACTAGTAGAAGAATTCTGCTTCATCCTGCTTGACTTTCTTTGAGGGTTCCTTTTCTTTGGCAATTGTTGCTTCGTGTGTTTCCTTCATTTTCTTTAACTTGAGACATTGGTTCCTGTAGTGACCATATTTTCGACAATTGAAGCATTGTATTTTTGACATATCATTTTCTTGATTTGGTTTCTTCCTTGAACCAAACTTCGTCTTATTCCTAAATTTCTTGAACTTTGTTGTGTAGGCTTGATCATCATCTTTCTTTTGGGATTTCTCTTTTGTGTTAATCCTTGATTCTTCTTGTGCACAACAAGTCCAAAGCTCTTCAAATGTGAGATACTTCGTTCTTGTGTTCATGCTTGCAGTAAATGCATCCCAAGTCTTGGGAAGGCCATTAAGTACTATATTTATTAGTTCATTTTCTGAAATGATTTCCTTAATAGCTTGTAGTTGATCTCTTAATACCTCCCGCAACTACCGTAATATCAACAACCTTTACCTCTTCAGGATGTGAGTGCAATTGGAGTGTAATTAAAATAATACGCTCAAAGAAACGCACCAAGTTAAAACTTATGAGCAATTACATTTATTGTAATTTGTGATTTATGAGTATATGACCCTCTAATATATTATGACCCTAAAAAATTAAAACTCATTAAATTTTTTATGACCCTCTTACAGGTTGGAGTTCTCACATCTCAATGACTTGGTGTATGTCCATTACAATCTCTGACTATGGTTGAAGGAAATGGATAGAACACTGGATGTGGATGTCATTTCCTTGGACAATATTGATGTATTGTCTAAGTGGAGGGTGGAGGTTGAGATGCCTATCATGGAGGAGACACCTGCATGGTTAGAGGAGGAACTCGAACAATAGCAGGACCTGGAGGAGCAACAGGGGGAGGAGAAGTAGGAGGAGGAGGAGGAGGAGGAGGAGCAATGCCTATCATGGAGGAGTCACCTGCATGGTTAGAGGAGGAACCCGAACAATAGCAGGACCTGGAGGAGCAATAGGGGGAGGAGGAGGAGGAGGAGGGGGAGGAGTAAGAGCGACTTAAAGACATCATGAAGGGTGACGTGCTAGCGTCCACACAACCTTCTACACTTATTGATACACCTACTCATACACACAACAATCGTCCTCCACTATCAAAGTCAGAGATTTCTATTGTCAGGGGCAAGCCCAACAATAGACCCATTATCTTTTCCCATAAAAGGGGGAGAGGGCATTGATATTAGATAGCTAGCTGCTAGTTTTGTTTCATTTGTCATTGTACATCAATGATCAAACATCTATGATCTACCTCATGATGATGAGATACATTTTATAATTATATATGTGATGTCATTTTGTATTGGTTCTAACTTCTAACTTCTGGCCCTTCAACATTCAGTATTGACTTTTATGTATACTTTTTATTTGGCATCCACTACATACATATCAGTGATTTCTCCATATTTATGTGTCAGTGTGTTTATCTAATGTTGTTGTTGCTTTATATGTTTAAAATTTTGAAAAGAATAAATATATTTTGTATTTTTTAATGTTTGTCGTGGTTTTCCGATTTTTTGCCAACTTTTTCTGACTTTTGCCGAAACGATTTTTTCTGGACCCTCGCTGACTTTTTCAGCAATGGTTCCAATAGTCTTATATGTAATTCAAGAACCATTGGGACTAGAGAAACAATTTGATTTACTCAAAACTTTCATGTAGTTCAAGAAAATAAAATCTCAGGTGCAATATTTGGGCATATCCACCCAAAACAACTGCATTTAAAAGATGTAGAAGATGAAATTCCCATGCAAACAGAAGGCATTAAGCACACTCTCAAGAGCAGCACTGCAAAGTAGTAATTAGAGTTCAGTTTGGAAGGAGACTTCAGTGATTTGCCAAGGTTGATTGTATTACATATTTCTATTGGGAAGCATTTTCATTCTGTTACCAAGGTTATGTTGAGAAACTGTACATCAGGAATAGGTTTGGCATGCACCATTGATTAGAAGACACTGTATGGTCACAAATGAGGGTCAGTTTTCTTTTTCATCCGACTTCTACTGTGTCAAATTAACGGTCAAGATAGAAACATGCAAGAACTGTTATTTACATGAAATAACATGATTTTTACCCATAAGTCCATGGTTATCTACTTCTCATCCACGAGCTTCATTAGTTAAAAAGAAGCATTCAAGGAAAAGTGTGGTTTATGTAAGGATGCAAATGCGATACAGAATAGAGCCTGATTTTTTTTTGTGAAGGTGACACTTATTAAATTATTATAGAATTCTTTCATATTCCGCTGCTACTCCAAACTGTTGTGCAAATGAATGTGTGTTTTAGTTGTGCACATACATTCAGATCGTACGGTAAAAGCAATCTAAATGTGGATAGCCCAAATGTTTTTGTCAAAGTGACTTTCTTTTGTTGAGATTCATGCAAAAAAGTGGTGAAACGTTTCAATAAACTATTCTCTATTGAGAGCTAAAAAAGATAACGTCACAAGTTTGGATGAATAACATTACAAAATTATAACGAGTTAAAGTTATTATTACATTCCAATTTCCTACCAATGACCAGCTACGAATGACGGCACACTATTTGCCTCAACGTTAAGTAGCATTTAGAAAGAAAACATATTTACATAGCGTGGCATCAGTTCCTACATTTTCCAAATGTGTGGGACACAACAACTTTGTAATAAAGTCTTTTCCCATGCAAAAATCCAAATTAAGGATACACCATTTTAACATTTCAAGGAATTAAACCCTTGAGAAATGCAATCTTGACCCAGAATAAAGGTCTGGCCAAGATAAGTTAGATTTAATACTGAGTCACCAAAACCCAATTGATGCGTTTATTGCTAAAGAATATAGCTCTGCCACACAAAATATCCAGTATTCCCACCAATTCAAGGAAGATCAATCATCAAACTATCGACATTATTTCAGATTAACAAGCAAAATTATAAACACAAAAGCTTGTGTAAAAATATATAGGAAAAATCCAGCTTCTTCTGTGGCAACATCAATTTCTTCCATGCCAGTAGAGGAAATCTAAGACAGCTATAGTTAAAAGCCAGAAACCTTGTGATTTGAGTTTAATTCATTAAAGTATACCTCAAAGTGTAAATCCATACATCATATAGGAAGGCCATGCAAAAGCACAGGGAACAGCACCATGGGCACAGCCAGTGCTTGTTTGATTTGAGAGAAGGAAATTATAACCATAATTCCATCACTGCTGATTCTTGTTATTAACCTGAGTTCCAGCTTGAAGTTTGTTAAAAAAGTAGGAATCCAACCTGCAAGATAATCACCTTAATCATTATTACTTTATCACTGTCGAGTTTCAACATAAGAATTAGCTCTGTACAAGGTCCTTAAGCACACATTTTGCTTACCTGTTTGCACATTTATAATAAATAGTTTCCGGGGTATTATATGTCCGTGCATTCGTAAACATCCTCTTTACATCCGCAACGAACATGTCCAGTGTTACATAGTATTGCTCACTGTCCAGGCGCTTTGACATTGTTTTCAAATCTGGATGGAATGCATTTAGTAAAAGAGTCAATTAACCAGAAAGAACTCTTGTGAGACTCATGCGATATATCTCAAAGAAAAGCTAGCTCTAAGAAGAAAAGGAAGTTGAATAGAGTTTGTATCCTATTGTTATTTTATAATAATAATGGTCATATACTTTATGATTAGGAGTTCAATAAAGTTACGTTGTAATAAAGTGAGTTAAGTTAATTAAGTCACATGTCATTGATGATGTTAAGTCATATTTTAAAGAATGAATCCATCTTTTGATATAAAATTTAAAAATTAAAATTCAGATCTGCAATATTGTGTTGGAGATGTCATGGTGAACCACACAAGCCAAAACTGGCAAGCATGGGTTGCTGCTTGGGTTGGAAGACCAAAAGACAAGAAGAAAGTGCAAGATCAGAGAAATCATAGTTGGAAGTAAAAAAACACTCCAAAAGGAACCCATAGTGTTGGTTAATATTCGCTAGAAGAGGCAGGAGAAAAGTGTAAGAGGTATGTTCTTGTTGTAGGATTCAATTTTTAAAATTATTTTCCTCCATTTTTGGAATTTGTTCAAAGTGGCAAGCCTCCATAGAGATTCTCAATAGCATGGTAGATGGAAGCATGTAGATTTTTCTGCAAGTGAGACAGACGTCGTACTTTGACACTAGCATCTCCCAACATATGACTATAAGAAGAACCTGTATGTGTCCTTTGTGAAAATTAAGCCCAAGACAGAGATGTTTGATCAACATAAAAGCAAGACCCACCTGGTTGAAGGGTATGGGGAGGTGCAACTACAACTAATAAATGATAAGAAGTTTTTGCTTAAGAACATTCTTTACATTCTTGGAATAACTAGGAAATTGCTTTTAGTTAAACAAACTGGAAAACAAAGTTCAAAAGTAGAAGTTGTGTACACCACACACAAAACCCTAGTGAAGGATAGGAGAGAAAGACTATAGCCTTAGGAGTGGAAGAGCATGGGATGTACATGGTTGAAGATGTGATAGTGTAGAGTTCAATGAATGTGATAGTTAAAACTTAAGAAATCAGTGGATGTGGTAGTTTCATAGGAAATGGATTACAATAGAGATATCGATGCCAACACACTTATCAAAGGTATGGTATGGGCATTTGAGTTTTTAACATCTTTCTCTTCTAAGTAGGTTAGAGATGGTTAATGGCTTGCCTAATATTCATAAGACATAAAGGAGATGTGCATCATGTTTGGCAAGAGAGCAATAGAAGGAAGTTGTTGACATATGAGAAAAGAAAGTGGTTGGAAGTTTGGAACTTGTCAATGTGGAGATTTGTAGTTCGACGATAACACCATCATTGTCAAGCGCAAGGTATTTTTTGCTTCTTATTGTAATGTTCCCAAGCCAATTTTTTTGCTGGGAACACTAACTGCTCTCTGTTAACTGTTGTTTAGCTGTGTGTTTGCAGGTTTGTTCTTGGAGTTACGTTTAGGGTTTGTGTATTCAGTTATCAAGCATGTGAACATAGATCTGAAGATGCTCAAGAAGGACCCCTTGACATTCTTGCCAAGAGCACAACTTCTGCAAACGCCATCATGCTGAACATGTATCTCTGGAAGGCCTGTTACCATCTTCCCTAGAGGGGGAAGGGCTCTATAATGTATATGAGCAAGTCTCCTATGCCATAGCTCGCTCAAGCTGATAGTATCATGTAACAGGCCCTGGTTTGGTCGGACAATCAACCTGTATAAGTTGTTTTCTCGAACACCAATCACTCGGGCATAATTCATATGTGAGTTCTTGTGCCATGCAAGAAATTTTCCTTTAGAGAAGGTAACTTTGTAGCCTTTATCCTCTAAGGAAGAAACAGAGACAAGGTTCATTTTCATCCCAGATACATACAATACCTCACTCAACTGAAGGGGTATGTCAGAATCTAGTTGGAAAGTAGAAGTTCCAACTCCTTTCATAGTATATCTAGCATTGTCTCCAAGTTCAACATGTAGACTAGACTCTTTCTCAACAAGGCCTATAAGATGATCTCTATATCCAATCATGTGTTTGGAAGCACCACTGTCAATTAACCAAATATCACTATTTGTAGGAACCGTACCTAAGAGTGTTGATATGAAGAAGAATGCTTCATCTTTTATGTCGTCATCTCTCTGAGGTGGTTCTAGATCAATATCAGCAATTGATGCAAATTGTCTTCCTTTCTTCCTGGTAGGACAATTTCTCGCATTGTGTCCATACTTGTCACATCTGAAACACTGAATCTTTGAATTGTTTTTTTGTGTTCATGTCCTAAAGCTGATGAAGTCTTCTTTTCTTTGAATGCTTTGTTGAAACTTCTTCTATTTCTTTTGTTTCCATTCCTTGCATAAGAAGCAAGGGCTTGATTGTCATCAAGATAGGAGTCTTGCACTCCTCTGGCTATGAGTTTGGTTTCCTCATGGGTGCATTCTGTCCATAGACGGTCAAATCCCGATAGATCTGCTCTGCCACTAATACTTTGAAGAAATGGTTCCCAATGTCTTGGAAGAGCATTGAGAGTAGTCAAGACAAGTTCTCTGTCTAATATGGTTTCTCCAATGGCATCCAGCTGATCTCTAATCTCTGAAATATTCACGAAGAAGGTAGCAACGGTGTCATCTTTTGTCATCTTGATATGTTGAAGCTTATTCTTCAATGTAAGGGCTTTGAGGGTGTTGTTACTCTCAAACATATTCTTCAATGCCTCATACATCTCATAAGTTGTCTTTAAGGTAACAATATGAGGTAGTAGATGATCTCTTACTGAATAGATAATTATCTTCCTTTCTTTGACGTCATCTACCTTCCAATCATCCTTCTCTTCATCGGTAGTTGTTTTTGGTAGAGTCTTTTCTATCAAACTCAATAGGTCATCCTCTTCCAGGGTAATTTGTAGTCTTGACTTCCAGGAACTAAAGTTGCTTGATCCAACAAGCCTATCTTCCACGAAAGTTTTGTTCCTCATGGTTTGCAGATTCTTCCACAAACCCTAACGGCTAGGCTAGGCTAGCAACCTTAGGTTTCGTTGGACTTATGACTACCAACAATAATCCTTGAAAGTCAAAAGAACATTGGTAAGCTTGAAAACTCCTTCAATGAGCTACAGAAACCCTAAAACCGAAATTCTGTAGAAAATTGTGGAACCCTAGAAACCTTAGGGCCAAAAATAAAAAATTCTCGAAATTGCAATTTGAAAGTTGTTGGAGGTGCGTTGAAGGAGGTCGTACACTCCTATGCAAAAATTAGCCCCAACGTTTCAATGGAAGGTGCTGAAACTAGCAAAAGAGGGGGAGTAGTTTTTGCAGTTGCAGCCAGGGGGGACGATTGGCTTCTTCAATAGCTTGTGCAATGGTCTCTTCAGGAACTCTGCTCTAATACCATGTTGAAATTTAAGGCTTAGCTCATGCACATGTAGTTTATTTCATTTAGCATGTACTTGAACCATAAACAAATGTAGCAACACAATACACAAGTGCTGCAATAACCAAGATCACAAGAAGAATAACCATGCACAAGAACACAAGAAGTATCCTGAGAAAACCATTCTCAACCAAGGGAAAAAAACAACAATCCTTTGCTATATTCTCAAGAGAAGATCCCCCACACCATAGACCTTACCACACAAGAGGGTGCTTACCAAAACCTAGAACCTAGCGCCCAAGAGAGGTGCGTACTTCAACCGTACATGCACTTGCTGAAATTCCGAGTTTGAAAAGTGAGAGTGTGTGATCCTCAATGGGGATTCACCTTTATTTATACAAGAACTGACATAGCAAAAGGTGTGTCTATTGGCACAATAGAGCCGACCTCATTAACTCAATAATATAATTAATCTTTACACAATATTAATTATCTTTCACATGGTGGGGCCAACTTGTACCCTTCACAACATAATTAGGTTACAAGTAAATCTTACTCTCAGACAATATAGCAAGGATCTCTCTCACCCTCTAGTGCTCAACCACTAGGGACACATCCACCTGTGCTCAGCCACAGGGAGGTCACACTCAACATATCACTTAACTGAGTCCACAAGAGTGCCATCTGGAGCACCATCTCAAGCCGACTCAACTAAGTTCATAGGAGTACAAGGCAGGAGACCATCTCAAGCCGACTCAACTCAATCCAGAGGAGTACAAGGCAGGAGACCATCTCAAGTCATCTCAACTCAGTCCAGAGGAGTAGACAAGAGACCACACGTCATAACAACTTAGTCTAGAGTCTAACGCACACCCATCACATGGGCACACCCAACACTTGGGCTCTCTCTCACAGTGTCTCAACTCAGTCCAGAGGAGAACGATCTTGAGGATGTCTCATGAAGCTACAATCAACAATATTATTGAGTGTTCTTCATGGGAGAGGTATCTTGCCCTACTTTGAGGACATTTCCTAGCATTTTGTAGGGACGTTGAGCACTCTTGGACCTAGTTTGACCTCCTTATTGGGACAATCTCCTCTCTTGGAGAAAATATTATACATGTGGCACATCTTCATTGTATTTTATGTATTTCTTGACTTAGTCTCCATTAGTTAGTTGGAAGACAAGTCAACCTGTAGTTCTCCTAGGATAGATCTAAGGAGATAGAAAATAATATTGAATGAGATGATTGATGAAGCCTCCTCAATAAAAGAGGCTCCTCCTCTCATTCCAATTGGTTGTTGTTGTTGTTGGCTACTTATTTGAGAATACAATTTTGTTGAATATCTACCTATTGAGGCGTTGGTGTCAATTCTTGGAGCTCTTCTATCTTGGCTTTCTATTTTGGTGCATTAAAGATTGATTGTGCATGTTCAAGACTACTAAAAGCTTACAAGGTCAATCTATTTGAGGGGTAAGATTACCACTTGGAAGGAAGATGTTTTGGGTTAAATCCTCTCCTTCTTCCTTTGTTAGTTTGATATTTGCTCAATTCCTTGCTTTGTCTATCCTTTGGAACCCTGGCAAGGGTATTTGGTATTTTTATAAAGCTATAGTTGATCTTGTTGGTGGAGGTGCTCCCTTTGAGACCCCTTCTAGTAGGGCCTTGTTTTATATGATATATCTTGATTAGATAGGAGACTATTCTTCCCTTTGGGATCCAGTCTCTTTATCCTAATCCATAAGGATAAATAGACCAAGAATATAAAATTCAATGATGTTTGAATGGTCATGGAGGAGGGAAAGGGTTTCCGTAGGAGTTGTCCTCGGTAGGTTTTCGTTTTTCTGACCTGGGCTAATCTCAAAAAACTCATCTATGTTCGCATTCATGTGAGCTAGGTGGGATGGATGGGTATTTTCCACTTGTTGACTACTCAGAGAACACCATTTGGGAAGAATCGATATGCACATCTCCAACCATTAAGCCTGCCGATGATATCTGCTCGGTGATTAATGGATTGCAGGCTTCGAGGGTCAGATAGGGAGCCATGGGGCTTGAGATCTGTCTGGAGGTTGTCTGATCTAACAAACCCTCCATCACTTTGCATGCTCTAGATCCTTCATTTGCAAATGCACTGATACTCTCCCATGGATCAGATACTCCTTCTGCAAATCCTCGGAGAGTTGTTCATGGTAAGTCTGATTCGGGTCCCGAAGGGCTTGGAAACCCTAATTCGTATGCTCCAAATGCCTCGACAGACTCCACTGGTTCAAAGTCGATTGTTTAAGCTCCTGAAGAGTTCTCTGGTTCAAGGTTTATCGAAACTAGAATGGATATTGAGGATCTGCAAGGAGAAGGAAGTACTTTCTCTAGAAAATTCGGCTAAAAAGCATCAAAAGGTAGTCAAAAATCGTGGAGGAGGGGTTGCTTGGGTGGTGGGAGAGGATTTACAAGTTAGCCAAGTACCAAGCACCTTGAGAATGGGGACTAAAAGGACATGCCATAACCATCCACCTGAGGGGATCTGGGCAACCTCTAATCAACACTTATACATCAAGTCATCTCATCGTGGCCACATACAAAGAAATCATCACACTTCGAGCTCATCAAAGTGGTCAAATCTCGTGAAAAAATATAGGTTACACTGCAGAGAATCTGAGGTGTAACAGGGCCCTCATTTGTAATCACATCATATTCAATCGCTCATATTTTATATACAATATTTTTATCCTAAATGGATTTCTTTATTTTATTCCAAATATTTTGTGTATTCCATGTATGAACCAGCTTGGTTTGTCACAGAAGTTGTGCATATTTGTTGAGTAGATGGCAGCATACACCCTTTAGGGACACCTCCTTGAGACTGGAATACCACCAGTCCAAACAGAGAGGTTTTCCAACCATGACTAGAGTTGGTTTTCCTACAGTTATAAGGTGAATCTGCATGTGCAGATTCGCGTGATAACACCTCCGGATCTAACGATGGTTTGGCACCAATGTCATCTGCCAGAGGGTGGGGACTCATCATGCTTCATCTGACACTCCGTTGTAGACTGGTCCAGATCCTCAGATTTACATTCATCATGCTCTCTCCCTACGCCCACAACATCCAAAGCTGGGTCCTTCAGCGAAGGAGTAAACCCTAGAGATTGGGCACCCTCAATAGTATGTTTCTAATCCACATGCTTGGCATTAAGCCCCTTCTTAGAGTCTTGGCTAAGGCTCACCATAGGTATAGACTCCTTTGCAGTAGCTGGCCCTATCGAAGGAAGGGGGTGGACACTCTTCCATGGTCATCGGAACTCTCAGATTTGAAGCACCAGAAAATCTAGCATTCAAGGACTGCACCACTGCTTTCATAGAGCCATTATTTGCAGAGCCATTGACAGTGATGTATTCCAGAGGGGGACTCTCTTTTGAAGACCCACACCTCCTATAGACATTGTCTTTACTTTTTGTACGGTTCCATATTTTTTCCCGAAAGAAGTTGTGCACTTCAGATGCAAACAGAAAAACATGTCCAGCAGCCAAATTTCCTTTTTCTGCTTTTGAGTCTGCTGCTATAAAAGTCATACAACCTGCTATAGAAGCCATACCTGCTCCAGTACATGCAGCTGAGCCTATCTTGTGAGCTGTCTCTATGTTAGATGCTGAACCCTTGGCAACCATACCAGAAAAAAGGAGAAGGGTTCATGGCATGAAGTCCCTGTAAAGCCAAACCCTCCCTTAGAATCCTGGCCTGCAAAGCCATTCCCGCTCCTGTACAGATACTATCGTGGCCGTACTGTTTGCTGAGTCTGCAGCTGTACCATTTCCTTGGATAACACTCACAACTGTACCAGTCTCCTCCATATCAATCCTGAAGCCATTCCTCTCTCGCCATGTCATACTCCCAATCGCCATTCTTCTCTCTACCTTTTATGGTTGTGCCCCCGATGCCCTCCCTCTCTCTCCCCTTTGTGGCTGTACCCCTGTTGCCATCACTCTCTCACCCCATACTTGTGTCCTCACCTCCTCGCCTCCCAGGTTCCTCTTTTCTCTCATACCTTTACAATGTTGTCCTAACTAATGGTCACTAAGGTTATTGTTGATATTACTGTTAATATTTTTATTTTTAATTAAATGTTTAATCAACTAGGAATATTTTCATATATGGGTAAATGAAGCCTCGTGCATGTTTATATCCTTTTTAATTGTTCCTAATTTTTAAGACTAGCAACAAATATGAACAATTAAAGAAGAACCCTATGCTGACAGATTTACCCATTGGATCTTTTATGATATCATAGTAGTCAGGCACATCACGAGGATCTACTGGGTCCTTGAATGGCCAAGCATCAGCATGTTCGGTCATAGCCTGTTGGAAAGAAGATCAAATTAGTTTGATATGGGAAGCATTTCACAAGAGAAAATAAATACTATTATTAAGTTAATAATAAATTTCAGTAATTGGAAATATGAATTTGTTCAGTATTAATATTATTACTTGTTAAATATGAGCTCACCATATTATTCTATACCTTAAAGAGTAGATGGGCATACATCCTTTACTCACAATATAATAATCCAACACTGTCACAAAGAATTGTCCCAATAACATACCGACAAGAATGGAAGATAAATTAGGATATACATCAATCGAAATGTTTCCCTGACCACCAGATGGGAAATTAAACGATCTTTGTGTTTCTATTCTGGAAATGTATCATCCGATACAAAAAAAACAAATAAAGACAATTTTAAAGCTGTTTTGGCATTAATTTGATGTCATTTTATATTTAGATTACATAATGATTTAATAGAATTTTATTCTATAACTGTTCGCCATCCTCTTCAAGAGTAACAACCATACCAAGCAGTAGGGCCCCTAAATTTCTCCATAGTCATTATACAGGCACCAAAATTATCCCTTCCCCTCAGCCATCCTCCAAAGCCACCAACCTATCTCTGTCTATTTGAGCATGTGCATAAACATAAATTGACACAAAGATTTGGTGAGTATGACTGAAACTCCTTGGAAAGTGAGGCAATAGTGAGCAATATAGCCAATATTTCAGTCATATGGAAACAAAGTTATACATAAGTACTGAGAAAAGGCCTGCAAGTTGACGAAATGATCACAGAATCAGCCAAGCTTATTTCTTATTATTTTATTATTTAGTGATCATAATGTAGGTCCATGCAAGTTGAGTTCAGTGGCTGACATATATGTCTGCAAATAAGTTATTACATAAATAAGGCAACATGGCAAAAGATTCTGAAATTTAAACCTCACAGAATGCAAAAAACATAAGCAACTCGTAGAATTACATACAAAATTGGAAATATGCAAGCATGTAAATTACAAATCAGAGAATCTACCTTAAATAGAGACCGCATAAAGGCATGGAGCGCCTGGCGATTTGGCAGGCCCTCAGATGGGATATTCATTAAACGAATACGTGAGTAACCCCATTGATCTGGTGTCCAGCCCGCCTCCTCTGATACAGAGAAATCACCCCCATTAATCAATGATTCTGTATCTCTAAATGTCCAGGGAAAACTTATCTCAGAAAGCTTAAAACCAATTTTGCAATGCCTGTCATTTCCATAATAAGGATTTTATATTTGTGATATAAGAGGACCAGTATAACATTCAAGAAATATATGTAATTTGATCTCTTTTAGTGATGATTCCCACTAATGAGGATTCTCTGCTTTTATACAATAATCAGCAAGATACCATATCACACTGCCACCCAGTGTTACATTTATCATATCCACAAATATATTGCCAAGGGTCCGGAATATAACTTATCAGCAATGTCGGTGAAAATATCAAAAAATATTGGAAAACTTAAAAAAAAACAAAAGTGATAATTTTTTTCTCAATTTTTTAAACATCTAAA
>SNQJ01S0005809.1:673343-697012 GCA_010110895.2 Picea sitchensis | reverse complement strand
TCATCTATAAAGACAAGTTGGAGTTCCTCATAAATCTTAGACAATGTATCCAACATTTCCTTGCTAAGTGGAAGAAACCGTGACTTGTTAAAAGGCATTAAAAATGCAAAGTGGATTGTTGTTCCACCTACATTATATGCAGCGTTTCCTGTGTATGCAACTATTAGGCCCTTTGGTTTCATAGGATCAGAGGAATTGTTTGAATCATAGATTTGTATAAGCATTTGGAACAGTTCTTTCGTTGTGAATGTCTTGCATGTTCCTGCTCTGCCTGTAAGGAACAAGTGCACAGGAGTGTCCATGTTCAAGCGTTTTTTAAGAGCAATGTCCTTTACAATTTTTTGTTGTTCTCAATTCAGCAGACGTCTTATTCTATGGTGTTCATTATTTTCAATTGGGAAAGGATGTTTTGTGAATTGAAAACCAAGATTGATACGTTTTTCACCTCCACCTGATGAAGGACAAGGCAAATCCGCTTGTAATTCATAGGACTCGCAAGGAGTTCTAGTTGTTTTTCAGTTTGTCAATGTCTCATCAAGATTGTCAGGGTTTTCTAGCTCATTAACTGCAATTTCTAGACCACCCCATGTTGGATTAACATTGTAGGTAAATCTAGCTTCATTGATGTGCACTATAGTCTTAGAGGCAACATACGCAGCCTCCCATGTAGAGAAGTTATGTTTTAATGTCTCTTTGTTTTCATCGAACAGAACGTACAACAACAGTTTTTCTCTACAATAGTTTTCATAGTCAGAATGTTTATTGTATTTGACAAACCGTATCACGGAGGGTTTTTTTCTTTTTGGTATGGGCGCACCATTTTTTTGTAATGCGATATGAATTCTGCTAAGCAGATATGCCTAATAGGAGATGGACGCTAGAGGTAATAATCAACAATAGAGCGACATAGCACGTCTTCTGAATTGTCAGGCTCTTGTTCTATCAAAACATGTTGTTTAAGCACAAATGTGTGTTTTTCAAGTGGAGATGTGTTTATGAAGACACAKTTTCTTGAACTACAAGTGAGGGGCAAGGAAAGTGCAATGTGAACTGCTTGTTGAGTAGACATTTGTTGAATATTTAGCAATGTGTTTCCAAGTGTGTGTATCATTTGTATGGCATCAATATGACTTCTTTCATGTTCTTTGYGTATTCTTCTGAATKCACTTTTCATAGTTTGTCAACATTTGTCATATACGAGGTATAGTAGRATGTTGCAGCATATGCATTGAGCATGTATTGCGCATATGTATTTTATTTCCACATAACTGGCATGTCCTTGGAGAAACTATTGTTCAAAATATGGGAAAGTTTTCGTTTAAGGAAAATTGTTGGTTTCTTAAGCGTACATTGTATGGCTTTGATGTACTCATCTTCCGATAGATTTAGCTCTGTCAAGAACGCATCGAAGCTCATCAGCTCGTCAAATTGCCCTTGTTCTAGAAATGTGAACAAGGATTTAGATTTCTCAACAACAACATTGTCCTCTAAACTAAGTGGCTCTATGATTCTTGTAGCTCTCATTAGCGGCACAAGAAAGTTGTATTTGCAATGCGAGTTTTTTCGTTTTCTACAACTTCTTGTATGGTAATGTCTATGAACTTTGGAAAGTTCTAGATCCAAATGATTTGTGTTGCATGTTATGTATTTCTCCACAAATTGTTCGATCTCTGAGTTGTTGTCAGCTCCATAGACTGGTGCACCCTCTATCCACAACAGTGTGTGGTCATGTTCATTTCCCCTATTATGGAATTCAATCACAAAAAAGTAGTCCGATATTTTTCTGAAAAATGTTTCATCGTGGCATATCAATTGTCTCAAAGCATTTATTCTATGTCTATAGTAGCGAGTACATGTCACTGGGTCTTTTCTTATGAGGTAGTCAATGTGATTGTTTTCCATTGTATCGGTTTGTTTTCACGTTTCTTATTCCTATGCAAGTCAGATACAAAAGCTACCAATGGATCCCAGCAATGCTCTGCACTTGTAAATGTGATGAAAAATGTTGGCGGGCCCCAAAAACAGTTTTTTTGTTTTGTTGCAAATAGTCAGAAGAGGTGCGAATGTTTTTTAAATCTATGTATCCAATATCAGATTTCAGAATTTTTTCTAGGTTTACTTTGTACTTGACATCCTTGGCCAAAAACTTTCTTCCTTTTAACTAGCCTTTTCTTATTCGGACCCACATGCAGGAGAGAACTTGCTCTATTATTATGTGCATTGTTTTGAAAAACAAATTTGTTATGTGATAGGAGAAGTCATCGCTTGAATGTAGCAGCTCCCATAGGACTATTTTATGATAATTGAATTGTTCTGTAATGTCAGTGGCACGTGGATATCCATAGAAGAGTGTTGGAAAGTCCATTTCCTCAGCGAAGTTTTCCTTGAATATTCCAAGTGGACATTGCCCCTCAGCAGGTGCAATTTCGACAGTCTTGTCTTGCAAGTCACGAATGCACTGTGAATTAGTGAATCCATGCACCAATTTCTCAGCAGGTATTTCATTCTATGATTCGTCACTTGTATCAAATTCACTATCATTTCGAGAGTCTTTGCAGAGTTGGCATCCTCTTCTACAAGAACATTGTTCCAGTTCTCATTTATACAAATGTTTTGTGCTTTGTACAGGGCCTTGGAACATAATTACTTTAATGATTTCATAACAGCATGCACACGCACTTTTCCTGTCTGATAGGCATTTTTGTATCGCAAGCGTCTTTTCAGAGCCACGACAATTGTCCTTGTATCGCTAATGAATTGTGGAAAGGTTTTTTGCACAACATCTAGCTAAACATGCACATTAATAATTGATTATGTTAAGCCCATCTGAGGTCGTTTATAGCCCCAAGGCCTGATTTGTGCAAATGCAATTCGCAGAGACACAAGTCTCTCCTCAAGTTCTATAAGTGCACTTACATCTGGTAGCGGTGTATTACATCTTATTTTCTCAGGGGTTGCAAATTGTGGCAGTTTTCCATTTTCAAGCAATCGTTTGCATAGAAGACAAATTTTGCCACTCGAAAATGGCTTATCGTGCGCTATCAAGTGGAGGTATTATGCTTGAAAATCAGGCATGAAAGACTTACTTTTTTTTTAGAAATTCAATTGTTCACAAATTGCACATGCAATGGAAGGAGTGTCTTTAATTTGTTTCATGTACGTCTCTCTTGCATTTTTCTTTCGTAGGGAAGTATGAGTAGAAAGTGTTTGCTGGTTTTGATTAGTAGTAGTGCATGGTGTTGTTTCTAGGCTACGAAATGTGACAGTTGCATGACCATTCTGGGATATGCAACTGTACTTGTTTCTATTATGTTGTGCATGAACAAATTTATTTAGATTGTGATATGTGAGTTTCTCTCTAAAAGGAAGCGTAGCAATGTATTTTTTTCTCTCGTGCATGACCTTTTTCAAGTTGTGGTAACTTACTCTATGTTTCTTGTCCAAGGGAACGATGACCTGATGGAAACTAGGATGAATTTCACTCTGATTCAAGTTGTCATAACTTAGTGTACGTTTTTTGTTTAAGGGGTGTATGGCCTCATCACAACTGGGACGAATTTTACGCATAACTTTTTTCAAGTTGTGATAACTTACTCTACGTTTTTTTGTTTAATTCATGTATGGCCTCATCACAATTGTGATGAATTTCACGCATGGCTTTTTTGTTCAAGCCCTATATGGCCATATCGCAACCAGGAGGAGTTTCATTCTCACTAAAAAACATGCCACACGTATGCAGATTCGATGTGGTTTGGTTTCCATGGACATTGAACCATGAACCACTGATATGTCCAAGCAAATGTTCATAATGGATGCCAATTGTTCGATCGTAATTTGAATCAATGGACTAGGAATGGACAGTGCCATCTGGCAAGGCCGACTAGACTTGGATATTTACTCTGAACATGATAGACAGCCATTGCAAACATAATCTGCAACCCTCCACATTCCCTTTTTCATATGGCAGCGCCATGTTTACAAGGTATTCTTGCCAACTTCCAATTGTCGACATATTTTGTAGGAAATATGGTGAAAGGTGTTGATGCAAGCACCTAAAATCATGTTGGTTGCCGCCTATAATTACATTTCAAAAGGAATGTATAGTGTAAATCCCCGGTGACTGCACATCGAACTTCGTTGCTACCAAACAACAAATTGCATTGAACAGACTATCTCCACAGCTAGACACAACAATTGTTGCTAGCTGTAAACCATGGTAGTCTATGCGATGTGTAATCTCTTTCCACTGCGATTCAAGGTCTTTGCAAATGAGGTACAAGTAAATATGAGCTTCTTCAACATTGCATATGGACATTTTTCTGTACAGTAGTGGTTTATAATGACCACTGACAGCATTGGCATCATGGAACAAGATGCAATATGAATTGTCAGATGGAGTTTTGTTGAATAGTAGATATCTTGTTTTTCTTGTCAATGACCATATTCCAATTGATATATTCATCCATTTAGACAGCCACCGTATACAAAATGTATCTCCCCAAATTCCCCTCTCATGTGTAGGCAAAATTGGAGATGTAGACAACCGCATCTTTAAAAAATACGTAGCGACATCATGTATTCCATGCAACTGCCGAAGAAAATCAGATTCTAGTTCGTATTCATACGACTACAATGCCTCAGCGTCGCCATTTTTTAAACAGCCCAGGAAATAATCTATCAATCCATTGCGCAGGACGGTCGAGGAATAACGGAAATGCAGTAGAACCTGAAATGCATTGAAAAGGAAATCCCCTACAGTATACGAGAATGCATCCAATCTAAAAATCCCATTGCTATACAAAACCTCATCATTGTTGTCATGTATAATGGAGTGTGTATCTATTTCATACGAGTCAACATCTATTACTTCTTTCATCTTTTGAACTTTCATTTTGAAGTTGTTTGTTAGATACTTTCAGTTTGCATGAAAATTGAGAAAAGGGGAAAAAAAGAATAATAGGAAAAAAAAAAAAAGGAAAGCAAAATAGGAAAACTACAAGCGCGGAACTGGGTACCAATCCCCATATGTATCTTTCAACCTTCTTCTTGTCAACTTCAATCCCCCCTAGTCCCCATAGAAGATGACAAGAAAACATACCCAGACTGGAAAGCAAATCAAACAAAAAGAAACAACGCAAATAAATAACACCATAAATTTACTCAGCAGAAAGATCGATTTGAACCTATTCATGGCATGCATCCTACAAGCTTCTCAGAGCCAGAAAAAGTTTTGCAAAATACAAAGGACAGGACAAAGGCAACAACTGGACGCATTTTTCTGAACCAAATAATAAAAGCATTCCCTGCGTCTACACCCCGGCGGATGGTTCCCTCTTGTGATAGCTTCGAACTACTTTTCGAAAACCCCTCTGCATTGCAATTTTCAAAATAGCTATGGATGTGGCAGCCGGCATATGAAGATGTATGGTTTCCAGGAACAGAAATTAAGAGCACAAAGAAAGATGGTCTGCAACATAATTTTGAGGCAGGGACTCCCACCATTGAAAAATACCAACGAAACGATGGCATGGAAACTTACCCATCAACGAGGGATGACAACAGCTCAGCCCCAAAAACTGCAAACCGCAACAATAGGTCCAACAACTTGCAAAGTTGAAGAACAACAAACCAGTGAACAACCACGAAGAGTTCCAACTGCAACTGCAGGACCTCAACTTTGAAAAGTTGAATCAAACAAGAACAAGGATCATGGAAYGAAGCAGGGAACAAGCATTGACCACTGAACTRCTGATGTCGGTGGAGAACAATTCAGCACAATTTCACTGCAAACAACACCATCAAAAAAATGGAATGAAATTGTATTGCAACGCCTCTGTACAATAAACATTTAAGGCTACCAGACCTGTTAGGTAAACACTTAAGACTGTCAGAACCGTCAAAGGGTGTAGTCCTGTGCAAACAATTAAGAAAAAATGCAGTTTGATAGGCCTGTTCTCTCGAAGCACGCAGGAATAAAGCAAAAATCACACATAGTAATATGCTAGAGAATGTATTCTAGCTAGCAAAAAATGTTAAAGCAAACATTCGAACTAATGCTAGCATTAATCCACCTTCGACCAATGCATAAGAAAATATATGATTCAAAAAGACCATATACAATGAAATACTTTGGATATGCCAACATATATAACATTGGGAATAGCGAAGTTGGCAATAAGACCTCCAATCTGTTGTCCAATCAGATCATGACAAATATGGTACTTTTTATTATATAAAAATCGATGTTTTCAGTTCCGTGGTTCCAACAATAGATAATATGGAAATATTTGCGGTTAATGAACAATCTAATATGAGGTCAACGAATTATCGATCGCTATAGTCCCTCTATGCCTACGGCAGGGACTAATAAGATCTTTTCTTCTTCCCCTTCACTTTGATTTTTCATTTCTTTATGTTTATTAACTATGTCACATAGATTGACTAAAAATTAAACTACTTTACTTTTACTTTTACTTTTTAGTTTCTATTTCCATTTATAGTTATTATAAAAACCTTTTAAAACTTAATCAAATGCTCCCTTAAACTCAATCCTAAGTGCAAACATCAACATAGATATAATAAGTAATTTAGTGACTTTTATTTTCTTTACACACTTATTGCCTCGTATTTTCGGTTTCTTTCAACAATCCAATTGTGACTAGACTCCCTCCATTCTCTTTTTCAATAATGGTTGAATCAATTATGTAGTAGTGTGATGCAATACTCTAACCATTATACTACAAAATGTAACCGAAAATTAACATTAAATTAACTAATTATATTGATGGATTGAGAAGATATGGATTATGCTAATAAAAAGCATTCAAAAGGTTGGTTGTTGCATGCATAATTAAGAGAATACCTAAATATCAAAATATTAGATGTATCACCCAGGGTAATAAGTGACCCAACATAAAGGTTTTAGAGGTGTATGTTACATTGAAGAGGAGATTCCACGTTGGTGAACTATAATCTTTTGGTAAGTCCAAATTGCCATTCAACATGTTTATAGATATGGCATGGCACATGGTAGCTATTTGTGTGGCAATATATAAATATGGCATGGCATATAGGACTTTATTAGTGTGTGAGAATATTTCATGAAAATATTAGATTTTGGATATGTATCTGTAATATCATGGTTTTTAATTATTGGATTATATGAAATTATTTTAAATTTATTTTAATTATGGATTTATCAAGTATTAAGAAAGATTAAATATTTTTACGTAAAAATTGTTTTTTTGAATAAAGATTTAAGATTTGCATTTTAATGGATTCAATCTCTTAGCTAGTTTATTAATGTATTTTTAATTTTAATTTGACATTATTTTTATTATTATTTTATTCTAATTATTTGTATCGTTATTTTATTATTTCGTAACAAATGTTGTACATAAACCTGGGTGTGGAATGTGTCTCTCAACACAATGAAATCATGAACATCTTGTAATGAGGAGGTTTATTTGATAGTTGCTAAGACAGGCAGGATGAGTTATAATGACTCCACAATGTAAATATGTAAAATGTATTGTAAATATTCCTAGTATGAAGCCTAAGGTAAAGATCCAACTAGTAAATATTCATAAGTGCAAGTTATGGGCTTGGTTCATGGTGTGAGTTATGTGTCCTAGTTATAATGAGAAAATATGACCATGGAGTGCTTAAGTTGTCTGAAATCATGTATAAAAGGAAACATAATAGTTAAAAATCCACCCAAAAAATTGCTTGAGGAGAAATACATGGGTTCTGACACCACAAACTCAGAAGAGGAAAGGATGTGCATGGGTGAATTATTATTGCCACATGTCTTTGGAGAATTACTACATTTTTCCCATTTTTTTCCCATGCTTCATTAAAAAGCACTCCCATCTACCTTTAATTTAATATCTTCACAAAAAAAATTGTCACATCCTTGGGAAATGCATGCATACCTCATGCAAGGAGGTAATGTAAAGTGTATTTTTCTTGGGGAGGAATCATTGTTCATGCCATTCTTCTCCCACTTATCTAGATACTACAAGAAAGAACTTTATGGTTCCATGGGTTTCATTCTTGTGACCTACACATTAATCCCATGAGCATGAGGCTAGTGATAGCCTTTAGTAAGCTAGGGGGAATTTGTTGTTGGGAGGATATAAATGGCTAGATGGTTCTAAAGGGAATGACCATGGTTATAATGTTCAGAGAGATTGAAACAATATACGCATTTACAACCATGTGCATGTGTTGATAATTGACCATGGTTTAAGCTAAGGTATGCCACTACAAGATCCTTAATCGATTATATTCTTCCTACCAACATTGGAGCACTAGAGAGGACATATTTCATGCGGGTTTGTTTAACAAAGAGGGGAAAGTTTTTCCCTTATTGTGTTATGTTGAGAGGAAGAAGGTTGGGGAATATTGAAGAATGCCAAGTTAAATGCTTGGAAGACTTTTCTGGAAAGATATGGTGGTAAGAGTCCAGTTCTATTTGTATTATTGAGCACTGTGGGTTGGGTTGAGTGAGATTAGATCCCATGGTGGTTTATTTTCCTCGGTGGTCTCGTAACCTTACTTGTGGGTTGAATCCACAACTAATTCCTATGGATGGGAAGTGAATAGGTAATTTGCAACTAGTTTGGTAGCTAAATTCATGAGAAAGATTAGTATTGTTGTTACCTTGAATGGGTTATCCTCCTATTATATATTTATGTTAATTGATTCCATTAATATTGTTAATGGAATGGTTTATAATAATGGAATTGTTGTTAGTAAGCATCAATTGCATCCATGTTGTATTTTTCATCATTTAATTGATGTTAATGAATTTACTTGGGCTTGCCTTGAGATTTATGACATGCAACGTTAAGCCCATAGTTTTCTATTACATGTGAAAGTTTATTATCTTGTTGTTGGAGACCAAATTGGATCACGAATGGGAAATGTGATTTTCCAAAAGATAAAAGAAATTAAATGGAGTGCCTCGATGACCAACAAAAACATCCAGGTATGCTACAATACAATGATTAGGACAATATAAGAAGGGAACAAAATGGACACATTAATCATGGATCATTTAGTACAAAGAATCTCAACACATACATTATATCAAGGAGAACACACAATGATCTCTCAATGCTTGTTACAATATACAATACATGAAATGTCAAAGGGTGGAAATATGTAAAGACATAATCTAGATGGAATAATACGTATCCTTACCTAATAAAACACATTATAATAATTAAGACCAAAAAACATTCCCTAATTAACACGTGAAATGCTTATTAGTTTGTGGGAATTGCAACATACTTGACTTGTGAAAGCATTCTTGGCTAAGTCACTATCACTAAGGAAGAATCCATTCTATCGAAGTCACCCAAAGATCACACCTGACCCCATCCACCTTGAGACAACTCCTTACAGAGTTGACTTGGACCCCAAGAAATCTTGACCCACAAGGGAAAATAAAGAATTGATTCCTAGCAAAACCATGATAGCCCATGAAAAGCAATTATGTGCAAGATTGATTCCTAGAAAAAATAAATAAAATATGATAGCCCATAAAAAACAATTATGTACAAGGAATTGACCCTAAATAAAACAATTATGTACAAGGAATTGACCCTAAATAAGACAAAATAAGACAACTATTAGCAATATACATTTACCTTTGCTACCCAAGCTAACCCCTATTAACATTATACCTTTACCTTTACTACTTAAGCTAACCCCCTTGACAATATATAAAGCATTTGGCTTCTATATATATTTCTTATTACTTCTCAATCATAAAGCATTTGACTTATATATATATATATATATATATATCCTTACATGTTAATGCTTTTTAATTTAATTATGAAAAATGTTTTCAAAATGCTTTTTAATTTAATTATGAAAACTTTGAGTGGAATTTATGTAGCCTCTTTATGTGAATACAAAGACTTTCAATCTACTATATCCATATTTGGAATAAGGAAAGTTTGTTAGATTTTATGTAAAAGTAAAAAGTAATTTATAGTTTTAATTAATTTTTTATATTTCAATATTTTTTTATGTTAATTTAGAGATTTCAAATTCTTTTAAATGGTAATGAAAATTGTAGACATAACCAAATATATTAAAAAAAAAATAAAAAATTGTAATGTTCTTTCTTACCAATCTATGTAATCATGTAATAAATTTCTCTTTAGTTGATAAAATCAGGTGACACAACAAATTCGAGTTCTAATTGATTTGAAACATTGATTAATTTTTTTAGGATTTAGGTTTATTCAAAATTGAAAAAACCCTCGAGAACATCAAGAGAATATATATATATATATATATATATATATATTAATTTTGTTTAAAACAATTATCAAATTCTTATTAAATTTATGATTAAAAAAAAAAATTGTTACAAAAACTCTCTTTCTTACTTTCCATTCCCTTTCTTACTTCTTATTTCCATTTTATATAACATACCATTTTATATAACATATACGAATAAAATAATAATATCCATTTCATATAACATATACAAAATAAAATAATAAATAAAAATGAAAAAAATGTGTTATATTTTACTTCCAATGCCATATACATCATCCACCTAAAATGTGTATGACGTTATCTCCAAAAGTAAACTACATTGCTCGATGAGGTTTTATGGATCTTTTTGACTTGAGATTTGGTTGTTATGATTGACATTCCTATGTGCACATGTTTCGTGATCGAGTTTCATAATACTTTCCCAAGGATCGAACTTTAGACCACTTATAATAAATACACGTGATCAAACCTAATACTAGACCTAATAAGGATCGAACTTTAGGATAATTATGATAAATTCACATGATCATTGTGATACTAAATCACAATATAATTCACATAATAATAATGGTGAGGTCATAATACATTGTTGTTAATTATTTTAGAATATTAAAATATTTTTATATCTATAAATTTTCAATTAAAAAAAAAAAAAAAATTGTAACTTTTAAAGTTGTAAAGTGTAATTTTTTTTTTATAATGTTTTATTTTTCATAATGTATGAAAAAATCTTTGCAGATTTCATCATTATTAATATGTAGTAATTAAAATAAATTATTGATTCTAATTATGAAACTTAATTTCAAGAGAATTGAATCCATGACCTCTTCTATTTTGAGGGGAGAGATCTCATGTTTTGTGAATGACCACTTGAGCTAACTCTCACGGCTCAATCATAATGTGTTTTTATATTCAAATCATCTCATATTAATATCTTTTAGTCTAAATTACTCTAATATTAATAATTTTTAGCTTAAAAGAGTTGGATTTAATGATGAAGGGTAAGAAGTTTTTCATGTTGAACAAAGTTCAATTTCGTGAAGGTTTTTCTTGAAGCTATTAAGTCATATTGAGGTAATGATCGAACATGTGGTCGCACCCAAAGATATTATATTAAATGATCTTGTGAATCAAGTAGAAATTCTAGAAAACTTGCTAAAGACTGAGAAAGGCTCTTACCGGGTTGAGCTTGGACCAAACAATCTTCATCCTTTTGACACAACAAAATTCTCCCACATGTTGTTTCATTGTTCCACCTTATCAATTCAATCCTTTTTCGAGGAGTTCAAGAACCAAAGAGAAATTAATTTTCTTAGTGAGATGGGGGCTTGTCCTTTCAAGTGTGGGCTCCTCGCTTGTAATTTGTTGGCGACTTTGGGGGGGCTTGTCCTTTCAAGTGTGGGCTCCTCGCTTGTAATTTGTTGGCGACTTTTAAGTGACAAGTGGCTAGATGTTACATGTTTACATATCCAAAAACTTAGAGTGTTAAGGAATTGGGTGAAAGATCCACCCCTCATTTTTCCAAAGGACACCTAATTTGAGAGTGACCGCTTCATTGGCCAAATAATCAAATTGAAGATTGTGTTCTTGTAAAACCTGATAAAATGAGACCTTATGCAGACTGCCAATCGCCTTATGGATTTGGGCTATGATTGAAGCAAGTTTTCTATCAGACAAGATTTATTTTGAGACCATTAGATTGATAGTTATGTTCAAGTATCCTATGATAATCAAGGATTTCATTCTAGCTTCCTTTGCTAGGAGGATACCCTAATAAAGAGCATAAGCCTCTTCTTGATTTTATGTAGCCTTCCAAAGACCCCGAGCAAATGATATTTCAAGAGTTCCCTCGGGATCTAATAAGATCCCCCTTGAACCTTCCACCCCTAGATTTCCTTTGGATGCTCCACCAAAGAGGAGAATGAAGGATCTCATTAGAACTTTCCAGCTCTAGAATTCTTGCACACCCATTTGCAACTACCAGGTTATGCTTGGATTTGGATTTTGAATCCTTGGGCTAGATTTCTAAGTTGAGAGTGAAAATTGATGTAGCCAACCTTCCTCGTCTAGTTCCAAAGTCTGATGGGATAAGTTTGTTTTATGCTTTAATTTAATGTATTCTACTATGAGTGATTTTTCTTTAGCTACTACTAATTTAGGGGTATCTTGCTCTTGATTAAAAATAGCCCTATTTCGAGCCAACCAATTTTTTTAGCAAAGAAATTTGAAAAGATATGTTTCAATTCTTCTTAGGATTGCTATGTTTTTTAGAGTTCCCCTATAATTTTTACTCCATAATGTGAGAATTTATTTCCAAGAATTGGGCCTATGTGCTTGATAACTAATTCCCAAAAAGGCATATTTCCATACCTAGTTAGAGAAACTACAATAAAAAAGAGATTGCATACTACCTCTTCTTTTGAATGGCATAGTACACATCGAGAAGGGCATTGGACTACCCTTTTTGTAAGTTTTTATTTATCATAATATTCTTGTAAACTATTAACCAACAAAAAATGCCGACCTCAAGGATGACATCTAAGTGCCAAACTTATTTCTAGATAGATGAATGTTGAGAAAGAGAAAAAGATTGGAGTTATTGAAGATACTCATCATTTATAGTATATTTCAAGGCTCCCCATCCCCATTGATCAAATGCAGAGAGATCCCAAGGAGTGAAAGCTTTGAATGCAACAAATAAAGAGGAGATGAGAGGTTGGAGATGGGGAGGAGGTGATCCAATTGACCACCCAATCCAACAATCACATTTCGCTAACCATATGGATATATTAAACAACGTGTTCAGATTTTGGATATCCATCCAATTTTTTAAATGGATCACATCTTTATTTTGTTCTAGAGGTTTGTTTCCCACTATTTCATCTTTCCAAATATCTATCAATTGACCATTCCCTGGAATCCAAGTTATTTTGGATTGAATAATGGGGACAACTACCTTAAGGAGCTTCCAAATGTGGGGTCCTCTTTTATTAACCAATGGGCCATCAATGCACTGTTTTCGATCTCCATGGAAGCATTTTTTTAAGAGGACCTTCTTACACCAATCTAGTTTCCCATGATCATTGTAACGTACCCAACCACCCATCGGTTGGCCACGCTACTTCAAAAAATCGCTTCAAAACTGATCACGAGATTCTGATAACATGTAATTAATAAAGAAGCATGAAAGAATGGCATAACAACACATGCAATAATCAAGATTATGCTACAACATAAAAGAATGCTTAAACATGCCATGCACAACAATAACCAACAAACAGACACATTAAAGATACACATCTCAGAGATATTAATTAATACACAGTGGAAATAAATATACAAGCATAGAAACACATGACAGAGAGCACTTATCTTTAACAAAATGAATCACCAACTAGCTACATACCAAGGAGGTTCCACCCAAACATAGATGTTTCTATTCCAATCCTCAATAGCAGGTCGCCCCCAAGCCAGGGATATGAATCCACAAGGACAGTTCCAAGGTGTCACTCAACTTCCCAAACCAATTAGCACTCAAGCTCTCACATGTTTCTCAACACACAACAATCCAAAGTACACCATCTATCTTCTCTCTAGCATGCACAACCCAAGAGAATGGATTCCCTTCACTGCCACGTAGTCCCTCGGGTTGTCCACCTCCTTCCATGGCTCCAGTGCATCCGATCAATAATATCCATGTTGGGACTCTCAAGATTCACAGCTGTGAACAAAGTCTAGCACATGCCAATGCATCTCAGGCATGTAGGCATTAATTCGTGGTTGGAATACACCAGAAAATACTACAACCAACAAATAATGGCTTCCTTCCTAAAAAATTCCTCCTCATGTCCCAACCAAGAACAAGAATGAATGAAGAATAATGAGTGAGTGAGAGAGTGAACAGAGTGAAGAGTTTGAACAATGAACAATGAGTGAACCCCCAAACATCCCAAAGATGGGTTTATATATTTACTTGGAAATAAAGAACCACTTGGCCTTCCTCAAGAATCTCATGTAACCACTTCTCTCAATTAAAACTATTATGGGTAAATAAAATATAATAGAAAGACTTACCCCCTTTAGCCCCCTATAACTCTTGTATTTGTTCATCAGCCAGCGATGTATTTTATTATTAATAATGATCAAATCATTACATTTCCCTAGGCACTTTGGCCACTTTTAATTGTTTGGGCACTCTGACCTTTCATAAAATAACAAAATACATTATTTAATCTTGGGTCTCAAAACCGGGGTATTACATTACCCTCCCCCTTATTTTGGCATTGTCCTCAATGCATATTCAAAACATAAATCAAAATTTCAAAATTCTTCAAAAAGCCATGGATACTTTGCCCGCATAGCATCTTCATGCTCCCAAGTAACATCTTCATGCTCCCAAGTAACATCTTCATTCTCCCAAGTAGCATCTTCAAGACTGTAGCAGGTCCACTGGACTTTTACCAGTTCTATGACTCGATTCCAAAGCATTTTGACTTTTTTGTCCAATATGTGCACTGATTGGACTTGAAATTCTCCTTCTAGCTCCACCTGGATCAAATTACAATCAATAACATGGTTAGGATCATGTACATACTTTTTCAACAAAGATACATGAAATACATTATGAATATTCATGGAAGCAAACAATGCAAGCATGTATGCAACTGTCCCTATTCTGTCCAATATCTGAAATGGACAACAGAATCTAGTTTCTAGCTTTGTACAACTACCCAACTTTAATGAGATCTTCTTGGGATTTACTTTCAAAAGCACATGTTCTCCCACTTTAAATTCTCTAGTTGTCATATTCTTATCTGCATAACTCTTCTATCTATCTTGTTCTTCCTTCAAATTCTGCTTAATTTTAACCATTTGGTCTTCCATATCCTTGAGCAATTGTGGCCCAAGTACTACTATGCTTGTTGGGTTGTCCCAACTCACTGGCATATTTCATTTTCTACCATACAAAGCTTTAAATGGGTTCATTTTCAATGAATCTTGATATCCATTATTATAGGCAAACTCAACCAAATGCAAATAATCTTCCCACTTAGATGGCTTATCCATCACATACATTCTCAGCATGTCCTCAATCACTTGGTTGACTCTCTTTGTCTTCCCATCTGAATGTGTATGGTATGTTGTGCTAAAATTCAGATTTGTACCAAATCCTTTAAATAATCCTCTCCAGAAATTTGAAGAAAACTTTGTGTCTCTACCTAAAATAATTGCCTTAGGTATCCCTTGCAACCTAGTAATTTCGCCTAAGTAAATTTATGCAATATTAGTTGTTGTATGAGTCATATTTATACAAATAAAATGAGAAGCATTTGTCAATTTATCCACAACTACCAGTATGGAATCATGTTGTATTGTTGTCCTAGGAAACTTAGTTATAAAATCAATGGTTACCACTTCTCATTTCTTCTCTGAAATTGGTAATGGTTGTAGCAAACTCGTTGGGTATCTATGCTCAACTTTCACTCTCTGACATTCCATACATCTGACAATGTAATCAACAACATCCTTCTTCATTCCATGCCAAAAGAATTGGCTTCTTACTATTGCAATTTTTTTCTAGTAATCGGGATGTCCAGCATATGGAACATTATGCATTTCTTTTAACACCAAATTCCTAAGTTCTCTCGAACTAGGAACACAAATTTTATTCGTATGCATAAGTAATCCATCTTCCTTAATCTCATACTCTTTTATTTTTGTTGTACATTTTCTTGCTATAAACTTTCATTTACCTATAGGTAATGATGATCTGTAACAACAACATCTAAAATTATGTTCTTCAAATCTGATTGATGCATGCTAATGGTTGTAGCATGCATAAGATGTATCCTTATGCATCAACAAATTTATTTTATTTTCCCTTGATATGCATGATGTCAAAGTCATACTCACTTAAAAATTCCAACCATCTTGTCTACCTAGCATTCAAAGTTGGTTGTTCAAAAAGATATTTTAGACCACTATGGTTTGTCCTTAATTAAAATATCTTTCCCATGAGATAATTCATCCACATATTCAATGCATGAACTATGGCATCAAGCCCCAAATCATGTGTGGCATAATTCCTCTCGTGTTCTTTAAGTTTTCTTGACTCATAACTAATGGCATGCCCATTTTGAGTGAGGACTCCACCAAGTCATTCCTTGCATGCATCTATACATACCACAAAATTCTCATTTGGGTCACCAATATTTAAAATAGGTACACTAGTACGTAATTCATTTAACAAATTAAAATTCTCTTCACACTCTGTTGTCCATTCAAAATTAATTCCCTTCTTTTGAAAAGAAGTGATGGGATGAGCAATCTTAGAGAACCCTACTATAAATCTTCTGTAATCTCTATCTACTCCCATAAAAGATCTGATTTCTGAAACATTCATGGGTGTTGGCCATCCTCTAATGGATTCAATCTTTTTTGGATCTATTGTTACACCTTCTTCTGAAATAATGTGTCCCAAGTAATGGATATATTCTTGGTAAAAAGAACACTTACTAAGTTTTGCATAAAGTTGATGTTCCCTCAGTACTTGCAACACCAACCTCAAGTGATGTTCATGCTCTTCCTTGGACTTAGAATAAATAAGTATGTCATCCAAGAACACAATGACAAACTTATCCAAATAATTTATGAATATGTCATTCATTAAGCACATAAAGACAGTTGGTGCATTGGTCAATCCAAATGGCACCACTAAAAATTCATAATGTCCATACCTGGTTCTAAAAGTTGTTTTATTGATGTCTTCTTCCTTGATTCTTACCTGGTGGTATCCTTTTCTCAAGTCTATCTTCGAAAATATCGTTGCTCCTCTTAGTTGATCAAATAGGTCACCAATTCTGGGTAGAGGGTATGTGTTCTTTACGATGGCTTTATTCAGATTTCTAAAGTCGATGCACAGCCTCAATGTCCCATCCTTCTTTTTG
Source organism: Picea sitchensis (assembly GCA_010110895.2). Taxonomy (NCBI): domain Eukaryota; kingdom Viridiplantae; phylum Streptophyta; class Pinopsida; order Pinales; family Pinaceae; genus Picea; species Picea sitchensis. The sequence continues at coordinate 679,763 of SNQJ01S0005809.1, read as the reverse complement.
ACAAAGAGTATTGGTGCTCCCCAAGGTGAAACACTTGCGCGTATGTACCCTTTCTTCAACAATTCCTCTAGTTGCATTTGAAATTCTTTTAATTCTGGTGTACTCATTTTGTAAGGTGTTTTTGATACTGGGGCAAATCCTGGTACTAAATCAATAGAGAAATATGTTTTCCTCTTCAGTGGAAATCCTGTTATTTCTTGGACTACATCTTCAAACTCTTGCAATACCGGAAAATCTTCAAGGCTTGGCCCTTTTGTCTTTTTTGGCTCCTCCACATGAGCTGCATACAATTGACATCCTTTCCTGAAACATCTCTTCAATTGTAAGGCTGAAATATCCCTTATAGAAATGGGTCTTGGAATTCCTTTCACGGTGCTTTGTTTTCCTTCTTGATCAAGACATGTAAATGTCTTGTTATGACAATCTAGGACAACATGGTGCTAGTCCAACCAATCCATTCCAATCAAGATATCATAAGATCCTAATGGGATGATATTCATATCAGCATTAGTATTCACTCCATTCATATTTATTGGACAACTTCTAACAACCTCATTGATCCTTCTTTTGGTTCCAGTGGCTAGTTGAACCAAACTGGATTTCTCAAGCTTACTTTTCTCCAAATGTAATCTATCCACTATTTTAGGATCAATGTAACAATGGATTTATCTTGAATCAATTAAAATAGAAATAGGATGATTAATGAGCTTACCATCCACTTCGATCATATTGGATTGGTACTATGTTTTTCGATCTTCTAAGGATGCATATATTCTTCCCATGCCTTCTATTGTTGTAGCTTATTGGATTTTGTGCATAGTCTTCGCTTTATCTCCTCTTTGAGGGAATTCCTTGTATATGTGATTTTCTTTGCACCCCCAACATTGGATTGGTGGTCTTCCTCTTTTTCCCAAGGAGTCATCCTTCTTGGATTCACTCTTAGTAGACTGTTCTTGCTGATTTGTATTTGGATTGTTTGTTGGAAGGAGGTTTGAATCCCTTCCTTCTCTAATCATATTTCTCTTTCTTCTTATATTTCCAATATTTCTGCATGGATTTTATGCCCTTGCCTTGCTCATACTGGTACTTAGCCTTCCTCGTGGTCTTTGTCAAAGTCCTAGGCTCATCATATTGAATCTTTTCCTTATAAAAGGAGGGAAATCCACTCAAAAACCTTTGTATCTTCACTTTTTCATCTTTGATAAATCCTACATACTTCAACAATCCAAAGAACTTATTTTCATATTCTATCATGGTCATGATTCTCAAACTTAGTTCAAAGAAATATTGCATCTTCTTTTCATAGAAGTGCTATGAAAGATACTTCTTCTGAAAATATCGCTTGAACTGCTTCCAAGTGATCCTGCTCTCATTAATGTTCTCAACTTGCTTCAACTGATCCCACCACATAGCAGTTTTTCCATGCAAATGGTATGTGGCAATTTTGGCTTCTAGGTTAAATGAGTAGTTGTGAAACTGAAAATATTTCTTGATTCCAAGAAACCAAGTTTCAACATCATCTTCCTTTTCTCTTTCACCATCAAAGGATGGTGGCTTAATCTTCCTCAACTCTCCTTGCAAACTGTCTAATTCATTTATTCTTCTTTGGTGTCTAACAGGAGACACTTTTGGACTACTTATGGAGTCTTCATATGCATAAATTTTCCTTGTTGAGTACGGAGGTGAGTGATTTTTGTGAGTTCTTCTATCACTTCTTGAATGATCAGTTGTTATGTATTTATCTCTTCTTTCATGATATCTTCCTTCTTCCCCCTGCCTTAAGTTTGATCCATTCTTTGCTTGCCTATGCAACTGATTTAGGCTTTACATCACTTGATTTTTTATTTGGTTTTGTTCTCTCGTAAACCTTTGATTGTATACTTTGTAATTTTTCACTTCTATTCTCATACTTCTCAATGTCTCTATTAATGCTTCTTGTTCCCCTATGCTTTTGTGCCCATTTGATTTTGTATCTGCATTGCCAGTGTTGATATTTCGACCTTTGGCTTCTTTAGCATGACTAAAGGCTCCCTCTCCTTCCTCCATGTCCCAAATATGCATTCTTATATTGAACTGATATGTTTATATCCCCTAATTATGCAAAATGTGCAAATAACCATTTTGTTAGAATTATGCATGTTATAATTTTTTTTTCAAATAATGTTATAGGTCCCTTTTCTTCTTAATTCATGAAGAAATATATTGTAATTCTCCAAATTATAATGATTCCAAGTTATTCTCCTCTAAATAATATTTTCAACAACTACACTCATGCCTCATTCCAATCTCTGAGTTGAAAGTTATGGCTTCCTAAAAAAACCACTTTCACCCTTTTTGTGCATTTTCTCCACTAGTGTAATTTTATTGAAATGCCAACTTCTCTCAACTACAAACGAAAATTTGTCAAGAACTAGAGAAACTTTTATATTATCCATAGAGAATGATAATTACAATGAATTCATAACAATTCTCATACTTTCAAGTTGATTCTCCAGTCAAAAACTACAACAATCTGGAATCTGCAACTTTGTCATTTTTCACCCCTTTTTCCAAACTTCAATTTTTTAGCAAAACTGGCCATCTCACAATCTGTGCACTTCTAGAAATTTTTCACTAAACCAAATTTATTTTTATTGATGATTGTTTAAAATGTCGAGTATATAAATTTTACATTTTTGTCATCTAGGGTCACTTTTCTTCCTTTAAAAATCTCAAAAATCCCCAAAAAGTGGCTTGGAATAGTGGATTTTGGCCTATTTCAGCATCCCCATTCCAATCCCCTTAGGATTTATTCAATTCCTTCATGGTTTATTTCCATGTCTACTTTTTGGACTCTCCCTAATAGTTTCATCTTAATCTGGACATCTACCAATGATCTGGACCCAAATATTTAAAAACCACTATTTTGCAATTTCTGACAAATCCAAGAAAAAATGGACAATGTCCCTCTCTGACACTTTTGTAGATATCCTCTCTGCAGAAAAAACCCATAATATTCATCCCAATTTGAATTAATATGCTCTAGTTATGGACAAAATAAGAAAATGGCTCCAGAGTTTGTTTATTTTTTTTAAACTATGGAACAATTTTGCCTAAGTGCAATCGGCACCATCGATCTCAAGTCAGAAGTAATATAGACCGTTGATATGCACTCCATCAACCATTAGTGACTGATGTTCTCCTTTGGCACACACAACATTTTCCCCAAATTGTCGACCCGATCGTTGGTCATCAACTCAACTCCCTGATGACCGATTTGCACACAACTCCAAACCGGTTGACCTAGCCATCGATCGTCAGTCGTCAACGATCTTCATTGGAGAATGGAACTCCCCACAAATTTGGTCGATGCCCGACCATTTATCCATCGATAATCGACGATCCCCAATGAATGTCGAAAACACTTCCTCAGTTCAGTCGACCCAACCATCGGCCATCGATCACCTATGTTAGATGATGTGGTATGACACGTCATCTTGAGGCATCAATTTAGATGACATGCCATGACACACGGATGTTGATGTGGCACGACACGTGGATGCTAACATGGCATGAAATTTTATCACCTTCTTTTCTCCATCAGTCATGAACAATCTCATATGTCATTTGGTCGAATTTCAACACCTTGCCAAACTCGTCGATCCTCGATCCATCGGCCATAGACAATCTTAGATGTCATTTGGATGAATTTCAACACTTCGCCAAACTCATCGATCCTCGATCCATCGGCCATCGACGATCTTAGATGTCACTTGGATGAACTTCAACACTTTTCCAAACTCGTTGATCCTCGATCCATCGGTCATCTGCGATCTCAAATGTCACTTGGCCGAACTTCAAGACTTCGCCAAACTCATCGATCCCCGATCCATCGGCCATCGACGATTTTAGATGTCCTTTGGATAAATTTCAACACTTCACCAAAATCATCGATGCTCGATCTATCAACCATCAATGATCTCAAATGTCATTTGGTCGAACTTCAACACTTCTCCAAACTCATCGATCCCCGATCCATCGGCCATCGACGGTCTCAGATGGAGATTTTCAACACTTAGAAAATTTCATCCAAAACCCAAGCAAATTTGGGTCGTTTATCTCCCAACCAAGATGTTCTCGACTGTTACTTTTATCCAACTTCCCAAACGATCGAAAACAAATATGAGTCATCGATCTTCTTCCTTTTCCAAACCTCTAAAATGAATCTCATTTGTTGATCTCATAACTTTTTCAAACTTCGAAACTTTATCAATTTTTAAATTTATCAAAGGTGAATCTAGACCATTGATCTGGAGATCGAATACGATCTCAATCGTCTATTCTCTTAACTCTGCCCCGCACTACTGCAACCATTAAAATATGAATTTTTCGACCTTCTTAGTCGAATTCAGCTCCGCAACTCTGCAAATCGACTCCATTAAACTTCTTAAACAATCTTAATTCATTAAAATTCAAATATGTTCATGAATTTGAGGATTTTCTCTCAAATTTATCACAGTCTTTCCCCAATTTCATACAAACTGACTCTGTGATAGTGAATCTACCCAATTAGCTCTTGATGTGGCCCATACCAGTCCAATGTTTGAACCAGAAGCTCTGATACCAATCTGTAACGTACCTAGCCACCCACAAGCTAGCCACACTACTTCAAAAACTCACTTCAAAACTGATTTAAACATTCTAATAACATCTAATTAATAAAGAAGCATGAAAGAACGCCATAACAACACATGAAATAATAAAGATTCATCCTACAACATAAAATAATGTTTAAACATGCCATGCACAGCAATAACCAACAACCAGACACATTAAAGATACACATCTCAGAGATATTAATTGATACACAACGAAAATAAATATACAAGCATGGAAACACATGACAGAGAGAACATGTCTTTAACAAAATGAATCACCAACTGGCTACAGACCAAGGAGGTTCCACCCAACCATAATCGCTACTATTCCAAGTCTCAATAGTAGGTCACCCCCGATCCAAGGCTATGAATCCACAAGGACAGTTCTAGGGTGTCACTCAGCTTCCCAAACCAGCTAGCACTCAAGCTCTCATAGGTTTATCAACACACAACAATCCAAAGTACATCGGATCTCTTCTCTCCAGCTTGCACAACCCAAGAGAAAGGACTCCCTTCTCTGTCATGCAGTCCCTCAGGATATCCACCTCCTTCCAAGGCTCCAATGCATCCAGTCAAGAATCTCCATGCTGGGACTCTTAGGATTCAAAACTATGAACAAAGTCTAGCACATGTCAATGCATCTCAGGCATGTGGGCATTAATTCATGGTTTGAATACACTAGAAAATACTACAACCAACAAAAAATGGCTTCCTTCCTCAACAATTCATCCCCATGTCCCAACCAAGAACAAGAATGAATGAGGAATAATGAATGAGTGAGAGAGTGAATAGAATGAAAAGTGTGAACAAGGAACAATGAGTGAACCCCAAAACAGCCCAAAGATGGGTTTGTATATTTACTTGGAAATCAAGAACCACATGGCCTTCCTCAAGAAGCTCATGTAACCGCTTCTCTCAATAAAAACAATTGTGGGTAAATAAAATATAATAAAAAGACTAACCCCTTTAGCCCCCTCTCTCGCGGAATCATAGTCCCCTATAACTCTTGTCCTTGTTTGTCTGGCAGCCAATGATGTATTTTATTATTAATAATGATGAAAGAATTACATGTCCATAGGCACTCTGACCACTTTTAATTGTTTGGGTGCTCCGGCCTTTCATAAAATAACAAAATACATTATTTAATCTGGGGTCTCAAAATCGGGGTATTACAATCATCGTCCAAATTTGTTTTTCACCTAGCACTAGATTCATGAGTAAAGGATCTTTAATCCCCAAACCTTATCTATCTTTTGGGGCTCTTACAATCTTCTAGTTTATCAAATGAATTTGTTTTGTGTGTTTTTCCCTCATTGTCACAAAAACTTCCTTACTTCTTGATCGATTTGTTGCATCATTCTCGTTGGTGCTAACATGGTGATCCGGATTATTTTCGGCACGAAATGAGAGCAGAGATATAACATAGAAATATTCAGAGATATTGCAAGAGAGACAATAATATAACAGAGATATAGCGGAAATATAAAAAGAGTCACAGATATACAGTAATACACGATTTCTATTATGAAATAAATGTACAGAGACTGTAAAAGTACAGAGTGAAAGACTCGCTAGAATGGTGGTAGCTTATCTCTGAGAAGAGATGTGACGGCTACTCGCATCCATGAAATATCACTACAATGAGGCTATGAAGGCCTTTTTTACAATAAGCAGGAATGCCAAAAACCCTAGACATCCAAAAACCTAACCCTGGGAGATGAAGCGCCAAAAGTCATGTGGGCCCCGTTTGGGTAAGTTGGTGCATCAACTTCCCGGGGTCGTA